>CAIGRL010015455.1:0-12588 GCA_903798325.1 Fraxinus xanthoxyloides | reverse complement strand
TGATTTTTTATTTTTATTTATTTATTTTTTGTCTCGAGACAAGTCATTTTGTGCTTTTAATTTGATTTGGCTCCTCCAAGGGACTTATATGTCAGGAGAAATTAAATAAGAACCTAAATGCTGTATTTTGTAAAGTTTGGTGACGTGACTACAATTAAATAACAATTATCGCTCTACGAGAGTGCGACAATGGAAAGCAAAGAGCGAAACCCAAAAAGATCTAAAACTCTTGCTATTACAAGGGACAACTTGTCTTCTCTTACTTTTGTACGCTAGCTCACAACTCCACACACCCAAAACCCATAAATTAAAGCACAAATTACGGCAACCTACTTTCTTTTTTTATCCTACTCAGCGTCAACAGGTAATCTTGTGCTATGTTAATCCATGTACATGCTTAAATTTGGGCATGGGTAATGGGTTGTGTTGCTTGATGTCTTTGTGGATCTGGTGTTATGAGGCAAAAAAGTGGAGATGGGGTTGTGGGCAATGGATGAATCCAGATCGGCTGACGAATTGAATTGTTTTATAGAATTCATTTTGAATTTTAGGTTGTTTTTATTTATTTTGGTATCTTTTAGAGTTTTGATGCAGACAAGGTTTAAGGAGAGAACAAATTCAATGAGTGGGAGAGGAAAAAGGAGCTTGGAGGGTGGTGATGATGAAGATCAGCCGCCAGCTAGAAAAATTCCTGCTTTAGCTAGGTGAGAAAATTGGCGTTGTCTTTATTGATATCTTTGTGTGTTCGATTTTGGTGGAAACTTTTCTTCCTTTCGAATTAAGTAGACAATAGATTATTTTAAACCATAAGGGCTCTATTCTGGAGTCGTGGTATTAATTTAGGCAAACAGTGAAGCCGGAATGGCTATATTGAAATTAAAATACGGCAATGACCCTTCTTAACTTATCTGGGGTTTAATTTCTGTACTGGGGTTTTTATGACTTTGTTAGAAGATCAACTCTTTGGCGTGGAATTTTGTGGAAGTTGTATTTTGAAAATCACACACTAAATTAATGGCCTATATTTGTTAGTTTTTGTCTAATGGAAACCAGATGGGTTGAAATTTGGTCGTTTATATTCTAGTTCAGTGTTGAATGGTGAGTTTTTTACTTAAAGTTGAAGCTCAAATATGCTAAACATAAATCGGAAGTGTTGAATCTGAAACTGCAAGTCTCTCTTTTGTTTTTACATCCTCAGTCCTGAACCTCAAAGGTTGCATCTTAATGTTATAAATTCTTCTACTTGTTGAGAAAATGAAATCTCGTCTCGAAACTTCTCCTTAAACTGGATCAAAATTGGCAGAAAATTATGTGAAGTGGTGGTTTTTTCTATGGATTTTCGTGATCACAAATGTGATTGATAGCATTTCGGCTTTTTTACAATTTATTAATGAAACCCAGAAAGCTTTTTAAGCTGTATTTTTAATTTAATGTCATTCTTTGAACTCTATGATTAAAATACTAGTTCTTTCCCCTGCTATTGAATGTAATGTGTTCTCAGGACATTTGACGGTTGCAGATTGCTAAACCCAAATCCACCAATTGGATACCAATCCCAAATTGCTTTGGATTTTGCATTTTGTTTAACAACGGAGATGAACTTTATAGAACTGGAACACAGTCCATTAAAACATTTTGAATTAATAGAATGGGAATTTTAATTGTTACTCTTTCTCATAATGTTATAAAAATTGAACTGTTAGTTTATCGTGATTAACTGCAATATCTTGATTATTGTTTGATCGCCTGATATTTACGGATCATTAAATTGGCAAATCACGCACTCCAAACATGTAACTTTTATGGGAAATCTTTCCCTGCCTGTTCAGATATGCTCCTTTTGAGATTAATTCTTCATCTAATATGGTGTGAAATTCTTATTTGCATCTTTTATTTCCTCGTAGTGGTGCCGAGAGAAGTAAAATATTGTGTTGTTTAAAAAATTAGTCTGTTACTTGCAGTGTTATTGTGGAAGCTCTAAAGATGGATCATCTCCAGAAGCTTTTCTCGTCCTTAGAGCCAATTCTTCGGAGAGTGGTAAAATAAACACCCTCCAGTCACCTGATTATGCTGTGATAGTTGTGTTCTCGTTCTTCCATTATATTTGGTTTTTAGACTCTAGAACTTTACATGTCTTATATATTGATTTTATCTTGAACAGGTTAGTGAAGAAGTCGAACGTGCTTTGGCAAGGTTGGGGGGCCCCCAACTCACTGGAAGTGGAAGGTTTGACTTTTTTTTTTTTTTTTTCATTACATAGGAAATGACTAATTGTTTTTTTTTATCATTTAATTTATGATTATGTTGAAGATCTGTGCTTTTACATCTCCTTTGGTATTTAAGAAAAGACACACTTCTACTTGAATTGAAATGGTTATCACATTCTCAATGGTTGTTGCTTTGGTAAATTTAAGTTCTCAGTTGTGTTAGTACAATGACTGGCTGAGTAGTTAAGTTCCTATCCTCGTATGCAACCTGTTATGAGCTTTAGGTTGTTGAGAATTGGAGAGAAGGAGAGCATGTGGGGAAGAAATGTTTTAATACTTAGAAAACCCTCACAGGAGTAGGAAAATTACAATATAATAAGAATTTTTTAAAATCCTGTTTTACGATCAATCACAAAAGTATTTTCTGGGGTCCAGCCGGCATTAGCCTTCACTTCCGTTGGTGAAAGTGCAAGACTTATGCTTTCCGTGGATATGGGTGGACAATTGGTGCCCCCTTAAAACCATATGAATGTAGCCTTCCAGGAGCATGTCAATGCTTGATGTAAGCTGTTCTCATTTATTTGACAATTATTAACCCTACAGGAAAAGATTGCATAGGTAAGTGTTGATTTAAAGGACTTCTTTAGCTAGAAAAAGGAAGATGCAACTAAATAGTAAATTCTTGAAGCAATAAAATCAAGAGTGCTCTATTTTGGGGATTGGAATTGGTGTTGCAAAAGATTGTTGAAATTTGAATTGATTTTTTTTTTTTCAATTTGCAATTCCAGGAACTTGAGTTAATTTCATTCATCCTGTTCTTAGATTCTACATATTCTGTTTTTGATAGTATGTATGAAGTAAGTGGCTTTACATCATTATGGCGGTTTGACAGAGACTGCGGCCATTGTTTTGTTAAAAAGCTTACTTCTCCACCCTCTTTCAATCAACTAAGACAGGAAAAATAGATTCGAAGTCTTGGAACTCAGTCTGATGGCGCCAGATACAACTTAAGACTATTCTAGAAGGACCTAACAAAAGTAATAATGCCTTGCCTCATACGGTTTAATTGTTCACTACACGTATTCTCCTCTTAAACTTTGCTCTACTAAGGTTATAATCTAGAAAATCTATATAAACCTCATGAACACCTTGCATAAGAAGACTCTTTTAGTTTCTAAGGATTCTTCTCTGTTTACCAAAAATGACTGCTTGATATTGATATTATTAATCTCAGTTGCTTTTTACATTGAAACCTGTGCAAGTTGTTTGCTTTATCACTCTCTCTTTTTTTGTTCGCATAACTATGCTATTGTCTACATTTTTCTGCTGTTGGGTCATTTCTAGTTTCTGCAAATTGAACATTCTCTCTTTCCTTGCCTATCTTTCTTCGCCCAGTTCCCCTTCTACAAACTCGTGCACACGAGCAGCACAATATTTTAATCTCAGTCTTCTTCTTTTGACGAACAGCATTAGTAAAATGCTTTATAAAACTCCTTGTCTGGTACTTTGGAACCTTTAGCATGCTTCTTTGGTTTGATAAATCCTTCTTTCTACAAATTATCAATAAACTCCTGTATCAGTTGATAATGGTTTTGAATACTGAGTCTTAGTTGCTTTTCTCTGTGCATGATTTATCTCTTGGATTAGTTCAAGTACTAAGAAGCTCATCGTCAAATATTTAACGGAATATTTTATCCTGATATTCTTCTCTCTTACTTTCTTTGATGTCTTGATTGAACAATAAGGATGGTAATTTTTGCTACACTTTTTTGCACATGCCTCGCAAATCCTTATCATATTGCTTTGTCATTTTCTCTATTATGGAACTCATTATTTTGAAACTTGATCGACATCGAAAATAACTATCTTTTTTTTTTCTTGTATCTAATTTGGCCACTTCTGTGCAATTGTTTTCTTGGTCTGGTTGAGTGTTCTGTATTCTTTCACTCCTCCAAAGTTTTGAACTGTCTGTCTCTTGAAGTTATTTAGAGGAATTTGATATTTCAGGTCATCACCTAAACGAATTGAAGGGCCAGATGGGAGGAACTTGCAGCTTCGTTTTAAGTATAGAATTTCTCTTCCTCTTTTCACTGGGGGAAAGGTAGAGGGGGAGCAGGGTGCTGCTATTCATGTTGTACTAATTGATGCAAACACAGGCCACGTTGTAACATCTGGACCTGAATCTTCTGCGAAGCTTGATATTGTTGTACTAGAAGGCGATTTCAACAATGAAGATGATGAAAGCTGGACGCAAGAAGAGTTTGAGAGCCATGTTGTGAAAGAACGTGAGGGAAAGAGACCTCTTTTGACTGGGGATTTGCAAGTGACTCTCAAAGAAGGCGTTGGAACACTAGGAGATCTCACATTTACAGATAATTCAAGTTGGATACGGAGCAGGAAGTTCAGACTTGGTCTGAAGGTTGCATTAGAATATTGTGAGGGTATACGCATACGAGAAGCAAAGACGGAAGCTTTTACAGTTAAAGATCACAGAGGAGAATGTAAGCACATTCACTGTTTATTTTTATTATTTTCTTAGCTCACTGTCGTGAAATGTTTATTGAAAAGTGCCTTTTCTCCTGGTCAGTGTACAAGAAACATTATCCACCTGCTCTTAAAGATGAAGTATGGAGATTGGAAAAGATAGGAAAGGATGGGTCATTCCACAAGAGGCTTAATAATGCAGGAATAATTACGGTTGAGGACTTTCTTCGTCTTGTTGTCAGAGACTCTCAAAAACTACGGAAGGTAAGTATCTTTCTTCAGTTATAAAGTTAGTAAGTCACATGCTTTTCATATTTTGATTTGTATTTATGGTGTTTGTAGATCCTCGGGAGTGGTATGTCAAATAAGATGTGGGATGTCCTCATAGAGCACTCTAAGACTTGTGTTTTGAGTGGGAAGTTTTATATTTACTACTCTGATGAATCAAGAAATGTAGGCGCTGTTTTTAACAACATCTATGAGCTAAGTGGCCTGATTGCTAATGACCAATATTATCCAGCAGATACTCTTTCTGACAACCAGAAGGTTTGTTAACATTTCACTTAAAATGAGTGTGCTCTTGTATTGTATAAGCTGATTTCTTTCTTGAAAAATTAGAACTTTTCATATATTCGTAGAAACAAGACCATCTTTTCACTTTGAGGGTATGTTTGAGCCACATTATTTTGGAATAGTAGATTGATGGAGAATGTGTGTGGTTAAAAAGAAGGAAAAGTTATTGATGTGATGGAAAATATTATTTTATTGAAGAATGTGTGGTTGCAAATAGGTAGAAGAATGAGAATGAGAATTTTAATGTGTACCAAATAGTGGCTGAATCTGTTAATTGATGGCTAAACTTCGTCGTAAAGTATTAGCTGTTGCGTCCTCATTCTTTTGTTGATGATTCAAACAGGAGGAAAAGAGGGTACATCAAATATTCGTAAGCTATTTTCATTGTGACTAGTAGTGCATGCTTTTTGAGTAGACAATCAGTGTGAAGTATTAGACACTATGTTGTAAAACGTGGATTGGGTTTTTCGAAGTAATTTGTGATCCATGTAAGACTGGTATGTGAACTCTTGGGTTAACTGATAAAGTTCTCAGAACTTTTTTTTTTTACTTTTTAAAAAA
Organism: Fraxinus xanthoxyloides; assembly: GCA_903798325.1. Classification (NCBI taxonomy): domain Eukaryota; kingdom Viridiplantae; phylum Streptophyta; class Magnoliopsida; order Lamiales; family Oleaceae; genus Fraxinus; species Fraxinus xanthoxyloides. The sequence continues at coordinate 6,763 of CAIGRL010015455.1, read as the reverse complement.
TGTGGTTTGGTTTTGAAAATCGCTAACTTGTAGAAGTTGCTTAAGTATAGTATATACCATTTAGAAAATGTAATATTCTTAACTTGGATTCTCGTGTTGAAACATATCTATTGTATTTGTTGTTGTCATCGCCAAATATTCTTGGTTTGAATTGATTATTTCAATTACCCACCAAACATTGATATGACTACTTTGAAGGACAATGGAAAAATTAGATGATGGTTTTTTATAAAATACTCGTGTTTTCTATAATATTTTGATCCCCAAAGACGGATTTTAAATCAGGATGGTGAAAGTAATATATATATTAGAATTAGTATTTTCTGTTTAAATCTCATCCTGTTTTTGAATGAATGTTAACTGAGACTGGGATTCAAGCAACCGGCATAACATATATTTGTCAGACAAACTTCTAACACACTCGCAAAAGCCGATCCAGCATATTCATTTTTAGCTGGAAGAATATTTTTCTTCGCATCTGATTATCTAGTTGGAGAAGGCAGTCTCTTTGCAGAGCCTTATGGAAATTTTTGAAACTTTTACCTGCAGGTATATGTGGATACCCTGGTTAAAAAAGCATATGATAACTGGAACCAAGTTGTGGAGTATGATGGAAACTCAGTTTTGAACTTCAACCAAAAGAAGCCGAGTGCTTTATTTAACGATCTTCCCATGGGCCCAGTCAATTATCCTGATGTTGTAGACAATCCGCTTCTACCGCCAAGATTTCCAGCATCAGTTCCATCTGAGCCTTCATCAGTGACGCCAAGCATGCAAATTGGAGGTAAATATCACCTTATTGAATAAATGTTCTTTTTAGTTGGAACAAATGAAAGAAAGCCATCCCTTACGGCCAAAAGAGAAAAGTAAATAAAGAAAATTGAGCTTTCTGATCTAAGATAGGCAACAATTTTCTTTATCTCATATATACCTCAAAACGCATTCCACCACTACTTTTTTATTTTTATTTTTTCTTTCTTGTGGGTGGGTTTGGGAGCCGTTTCCCTGCAATGAAAATAGTTTGTTTCCAGTCTCAATCCAGCTTCAACAGGCCAAAACTCCGAGATATCTCTTCAATAGCTTGTACTGCTGCTCCTTGAAAGATTACACTTTGTTTTAATCATCTTGGCGTAAACAAATTGATACTGAAGAAATTGCATCTGTAATATCTCTACCATGCCCCAAGATTTGACATGACCTTTTTTATTGTTATTGCCTAGCCTAACCATCATCAATCTTGTACGCAAGTGGATGCCAACTTGTGCAACTTGCTTGAGGAAGCCAGACTACTACAAGCTTGAAGGAAAGAAGCAAAGTCCAACTTGGCCACTATGATAGGGACATATCCACTTGCACATGAGTTGTAGAGATTATCCACTTACATTGAAACTTTGAAAGAGTCATGCCAACTAGCATATGGTTGGAAAGTAGCATGCAACTTGCATAAAGTTGTAAAGGGACATGATGTAGAGGCATGACAACTTGCACAAGTGTGTAGAGAATTGCCACTTGCGAGGTAGCAAATTCCAATTTGGCTACCATGTGGTCAAAGGAGGTGGATGGCAACTTGCAACCAATGGTGGCCCTTGGATCAAGTAAAGGTCAGCCATTGATGCCAACTTGCTTTCCAAGAGTTTGCCCATAAATAGAGGGGTTGGTCATTTGTAAAAACCCAAGGATGGAATGGGAGCAAAGTAATATAATTCTCTCATTGATGAATGGAGTGATGGAGGGAAACTTGTAGAGAGAAAATATAGAGAGATTGTAAATAGTTTTCCCTTCCATTTATGCGAAGAGGTTTTCCCAAATTTATGATTTGCTCCTTTACGCATAATTTTCTATCAACCTTTTCTGCTTAAAGTAACATAATTTAGCCTCATAAGTTAAATCATAGGTTGACTTAACGTTATCTCGTGGGGACGAGAGTTGTGGAGCGTTAAGGCGGCACGGTGCTCATGTAGTTCGAGAGTGACGAAACTAGGCCCGTGACAGGTGGTACCGGAGCTTAGGTTCACAAGGGGTTGAACCAAGTTTCATCTTAGAGGTGAGGATATCCGAGCAAGGTTCACGTGTTGTAAACTACGAAGGAGGTATTAAAGCGATGGTTTGATTGTGGTAGCCGGGTTCGCGGGGGGTTCTTGGAGCTAGATTTAAGCAAGGTGCTCAAATGGCGGAATCTCAAGATATTGTCGAAATTAAGGTAGAGGAGAGGGGACGTGGTGTTCTCTTGGTAGAAGGACAAAGGACACGGAGTAAAAACAAATCATTGGAAATTCCTAGCAAGGAAAATTTGACCCAATCATTGCTAATATAGGTGATAAAGGTTGAATCTCTGGAGCGCTTCTTTGAGGCGTTGGAGGGCCACTCCATTGGAAAGTTAGAAACTTTCCAAAGTAACGTCCAAGAGGTGATGGACGATCAGACATTGTTGGGGACGATGTCAAGGCAGTAAATGGTGAATTTACTGATGTTCAGGCTGTGGTAGTCCGACAGGCTGCCTTGGGTGAAGATTCGGCCCATCTCCAAGCCAAAGTCACTGATTCCGTTGCCATACAAAGGCAGGTGAACCAGTTGGTTGTGATGATGGAGAAAATGAGCAAGGAGCTCAACCAATCCAAACAATCTACTGTTGGTACTAGTGGAGGTGCCGCTACTAGTGTTGCTGGCCCGAGGATTGAGTGCTCGAAGCCTAAGGGCTATGACGGTTGACGTGATGCCATAGACATGGAGAACTTCCTATGGCATATGGAAGTGTACTTTGAAGGCATAAATATTGTTGATGAGGCAATGAAGGTACGGACCACAACCGTGTATTTTTACGACACCGCTTCTCTTTGGTGGCGTCAAAAGCATGTTGAGATGGAGAAGGGAGCTTGCAAAATTGAAACTTGGGATGAGTTCAAAAGGGAACTAAAAGGCAATTCTACCCAGAGAATTTTGTTTATGATGCCGCAAGAAATTGAGGGAGTTGAAACATACGGGGACAATTCGTGACTGCGTCAAAAGAGTTCACGACCCTTTTGCTTCAAATCCCTAGCGTGTTGGAGGATGACTTGTTATTTTGCGTAGATGGTTGTGCTACTTGGGAGAGGCAAGAATTGCAGCAACGTGGGGTCGATACCATAGATGAGGCGATTGCGGTGGCTAAATCATTGACGGAGTTTGAGAAATGTGCATAAACGGAGGCTAAAACCATCAAATCTGCCAAAGGAAATTTTGGCGAAAATGGGGAAGACGCAAGGGCAAGCAATGGAGTAAGCCGGATTGGAGGTCAACTTCCAAAGTTGATTTTAGACCCAGCAACAACAAACAAGCTTCTTGGAGGGAGTATGATGAGACGAGGGGTAATTTACACCTCGCGGTTGCTTCATTTGCAAAGGGCTACATCTCATTAGGGATTCTTAAGCTAAGATCATTGGCTTCCATCTCGGAGACACAACTAAAGCCTCAAATAGCCAAGAAGTGGATTAGATTTAGATGAATTCATTCTAGCTATTTAATGATATCAATGTCGAAATCGTTTCCGTGGGGACAGAAACAAAACAGCTTTTAGGGATGCAGTTAACTGAAGTCCTCGAGGATAATAAGGGCGTAATGCCCGTTGAGTTGCTAAGGAAACTACTTCAAAGGAGGGAAGATGATAAAGCATTGTCAATGAAGTAAAAAAGCTGGTCATTTGTGTTGAAAGCTTCGACATGCATGGTGATGCTCTGGCAAGATGGGTCATCCATCCAAGGAACCAACGTAGAGGTGCAGATGGTGAAGGTTGGTGTCGAATGCGGCATATAAGAGGTTACAACGAGAAGAGGTGCAAGGTGCATTGTGGACGGCCTTCCATTTAGGGGATGGTGCCCCAAGTTTGGAGAATTTTCATGCCCATTGACGGGGAGGATAATGCAATGCTGAACTTGTGCGAAAATGCAAGGAAAATGTACTGCTACGAGGACGTTAGCGGATTGGGTAGGGGAGAATGTCATTGTCCACAATGGAGTGACTTGAGGTTGGACGTCACTCGAGAATGTCACGGCACAAAATGGGAAAATAAGGTAGACCTATGACAAATTAGGTCTAAGCTTTGATAGTACATGGCGATGAGGGCGTCGCCTAATTCGGTGAGGGAGTGAATTACGTCCCCTATAGTCATGGTCTATACGTCTAGGTTGTGACTGGAAAATTAGTTAGTGCAGATAGGACGGTAGGTAAGATGGAACTACTTGCAGGTAGAGAACACATGCACTGCAGCAGGGAATGCAAGCAGGACCAACACAGGCACTGTAGCAGGAGACATAGGCAGGTAGAACTCAGGAAGACTGTGCAAACACTGCGGTAGGGGACGCGGACGGTAATGTAGGTAGATTGTGCAGGCAGAACACAGACTTGTTGTGCAAGCAAGACGCAGGTCGGGAAAACGCCAGCAGGAGATGAGGGATTGAAGTCAGGTTTTTTCTAAGGTGAAAACCACTATTTTGAGGGGGATAAATACCGTGGACTGCAGTCGTTTGTTTTGGGCGCAAGTGTGTGTGAACTTGTGCAACTTGTACAACTTGTTTGAGGAAGCCAAGTTCAAATTGACTACTAAAAGCATGAAGAAAAAAAGCAAAGTCCAACTTGGCTACTATGATAGGGACATGTTCACTTGCATATGAGTTGTAGAGATTATCCACTTCCATCATAAGAGTTATGCCAACTAGCATGTGGTTGGAAAGTGGCATGCAACTTGCATAAAGTTGGAAAGGGACATGATGTAGAGGCCTTTGATGCTCGGATTCTTCGAAATGGACGAAGTACTCTTGTAGCACGACCCAGGTATGGGTATAGGATGTGTTGAATCCTCCAAGTTTCAACCAGACATTTCGCTCTTTTTGCTTCTTTTATTTTCTTTTTTTATTTTTTCTTTCCCTTTTCTTCTTTCCTGTTTCAGCTCTCTAAATCTAGCGCCGTCGAGAGGATGGAGCAAAGTGGCGGCACTAGATTTTCCCTTCCTTTTCTTCTATTTTTCTTTCCCTTTTCATCTTTCTTTTTTCCCCCCTCTCTTTGTATCGATGGTTTAGGGTTTTTTTGTATATAATGAAAATGAGTTTCATATAGTCTTGTTTAGTGTTCTACTAAGTCCAAATTGCAATCAAGTCTCTCGTTTTTTATTTTATATAACATTTAGTAATTAACTTTCCATAATTGAAAACTGAACCCCAAAATTTCATTTTATTTGTTTTAACCCCTTGTTCAATACTCATTTCCTTCTTTGTGAAGTGTGAACGATTGATTTTAGTATATTTAAAATGACATTTTAGGTTAATAAAAAAAAAATTGAAGTTTGAAAGATATACCCACGTACCCGTGTCCAAAATTTGGACTCTTTTTAGCCACATCTCCGTATCCTATATTTTAGAAAATAATGAATTTGACATTTAGATACATACCCATACCTGAGTCCGAGCAACATAGGTTATGGGAGCAAATTAATACTTGTTGGGAGTTTAGTAAACTTGATAAGACAGGATTTATTTTAAGGATGAGCTGAACTGCATCCATCAATCATAATTAGAGCTCGTTTGGTAGAGATTAAAATCGAATTAAAATTGAAAAATTAGTCGTTATTTTCGATTTTTATTAGACGAGTGGGGACCAATAACGACTATTTTCAATTTTAATTGGATTTTAATCGATACCAAACGGGCTCAACTAAGTCTCATTCGAATTGACTCGAGTTCTATGCTCGGACAGAGATTTAGGGCTTAAGGAAAACGCGCCATTGAAGTACCAAACAGTACTCTTTTCGCTTCTCTCCGTCTCTCTCGATTTTGATACTAAAAATGGGAGTGAAAGAGGAGGATTCTGCTTTGCTGGATGATTTACAAGAACGGAGGTACTTTTATTTCACACATACACACCTATATTTATAATCGTTTTATTTTTTGCATTTAGTTTGCTTGATGATTTTTTGTTATGGGATAGGTTGAAAGTTAACAAGCAAGCACTTGCAGCCCCCGTCAAATCTGTTGTCGACAAGTTTCAATTACTTCCTGAATTTTTGAAGGTACACTTCTTTTGTATTTTTTTTTCTTTGGCTTTTCAGATAACTCGTCTTTTTCTCGACATTATTTCTTCAAAAATGAAAAAAAATGAAGATTTTTTTTAGTGTGGTTTCTTAATTAATTTATTAGTAAGGGTGTCTAATGGGTTCATTCTAATAATTTCTTTTTTGGCTTTAGCTTGGGGAAGAATGAGTTTTGTGTTCAAAGATTAGAGTAATCTAATGCATAAGAAGAAAATGAGAGAATATTTACATGAATGGTTTTTGGTTCATTGATATTCAGCCCTTGATTGAGTTTTATTTTTTCATAGTCACTTTTCTGAAACTCATTTTCAACCCTATATTCTCCAATAAAATAAATTTACACGTGGACCATAACTTTTTCTACTTTTAACCACGCATTCTCCACATAACTCATTTTTCACTCAATCACTTCTAAAAAAAAATAAAAAAATAAAAAAATAATAATAACAATAATTTCAAACAAGGGCTTAATACAAAACATAATTAAGAAACAAAAAATGTTAGTGAATATTGCTGAGAGGCTAGTTAACTTATGCATGCTTTATCTTTCATATATATTAATTATTCAGTTGTGTTCAAAATCTGACTTTTGTCTTCTAGCTTTTGGAGAATACATTATTCGTTTTCTCTTTCTTTTATCGACTCCATGTACTAAAGGCTGGTCCAAACTAAGTTTTAGAAAGAAGTCTCCATCTAATGATCTGA
>CAIGRL010015454.1:0-19246 GCA_903798325.1 Fraxinus xanthoxyloides | reverse complement strand
ATAGTTCATCTAACTCTAGTACAGAATTTATCTAGTCTAGCATGGTGGAAAGAAGAAAATTAGAAAAATAATTTTCGTGACATCATCCTGATTAATCTTCAATTGAATTCTCGTGTTTTTGAAATTGTTCTTCACGTTCTTACCTATTTTAATCTCTCAAACCCCTTGTAAATTCTTTCCCCGGCATTATGGACGGCTCTAGAGTTTAAATACTCGACCATGATATTATTTTCATAAGTGTTTCAATCAAAATAGGAATTTGAATTTTCGTCAATTTTTTGTACTATGCGACTGCATAATAGAGCAATTTGGGCCTCAAATTTTCTCTGAACAGACCAATGCGACCGCATAATTATGGCAATTTACAACTTCTTGCGTTTTGATCCTCAAATATAGTTTTTGCCAATCTTGACTTCTTTTTCCAATTCTTCTTCCTCCTATGTGTCATTCTTATGCTCAATTGGTCATCGACATCTTCACATCTTCAATTCCTCTTCCAGGTCATCTTTTGATTATTTGTATATTGATCGATGAACTTTAGTTTTCTTGCGTTTTAGTCATTTTTTTTTTTGATTTTTCTCCTAATTTCTACCACATTCATCATTGTAGTCTCACAAAAAAAAATTATATCAAATTAAGCTATATTTCACATATTTATTACAATTATCCATGTTTGTTGTAACAACTTGACCTTGCGCAGCTGTCATTATCATATCATACCTATTGTCAGCTTTGAAAGAGTATAAACCCATCTGACCCTTCACGGCTTTCGACGCGTCCCCATGATTCGAACCCAATACATCCATCATATGTGAGACTAAAGGGTATGTTGTTAGTGTAAAGGGTATTGAAGTGAATTAGGAGAAAATCAAAGCTATCAAGGAGTGGCGGCACTTAAGAGCATAATTGAGGTAAGAAGCTTTCATGGTTTAACTAACTTTTATAGGCGTTTTGTTAAAAATTTTAGCACACATGCCACACCACTTACAAAAATTGTAAAGAAAAGTGTAAAATTTCATTGGGGCATTGAATAAGAACATGTTTTTAACACTATTAAAGATATGTTGTATATTGCACCAATTTTATCACTACCTAACTTCAGAATACTTTTGAAATTGAATGTGATACCTTGAGAATAGGTATTTGAGTTGTTTTGGTGTAGGAATGACTGCCAATAGCTTACTTTAGTAAAAAAGCTAAGTTGAACAACTCTCAACTATCTTACATATGATAAGGAATTGTATACATTTGTTCGAGTTTTGGAGATATGGTAGCACTACTTATGACCAAAGGAGTTTGTGACCCACATCGATCATGAGTTCTTGAAGCATTTAAATGGTTAAGATATACTAAACAAGAGACATGCAAGGTGGATGGAGTTCATCGAGACGCTTTCATATGTTATTTGATACAAACAAGGTAAAGAAAATGTGGTAGCGGGTGTATTGTCAAAGAGGTATACAATTCTTACTTCTTTAGGTGCTAGATTTCTAGGTTTTGAATGTTACTAATGACCGGAGTTTTTCAAATATATATGAATCGTGTGACAAATGTGCTATAGATAAATTCTTTAGGTAAGATGGATATTTATTTCGGGAGCATAAGTTATACGTACCTAAGTGTCAAATGAGAGAATTATTAGTACGTGAAGCATATAGTGGAGTTTTAATGGGTCACTTTGGGATTAAGAAAACCTTGGAGATGTTAAATGAACACTTCTATTGTTCTAAGATAAAAGTTGACATTGATCGGGTTTGAAGTACATATACATCACTTGTAAAAAGGGCTAAATCTAAGGTTTTATATCAGGGTTTGTATACGGCATTACCTATTCCTAATGGGCCTTTAGTTGATGTGTCTATGAATTTTGTATCGGTTTGCCTAGGACTAAGAAAGGAAGAGATTTCTTATTTGTGGTGGTAGATAGATTTAGTAAGATAATTCATTTTATTTCATGTCATAAGCTGATGATGCCATGAATATTGCTAATTTATTCTTTAAAGAAATAATGCACTTACATGGGGTACTTATGAGTATTGTATCGGATAGAGATGTTAAGTTCCTAAATCATTTTTGGAAGATTCTGTAGAGTAAGTTAGGTATTAAACTATTATTCTCTACAACTTGTCACCCACAAGCGGATGGACAAATTGAGGTTGTTAATAGAAATATAATACAACTATTGCGCATTATAGTTAATAAAAACTTGAAGAGTTGGGATGATTGCTCGTCATTCATAGAATTTGCATATAACAGGGCTATGCATTCTATTACTTTTTATGCTCCATTTGAAATTGTTTATGGTTTTAATCCACTAACATTCTTAGATTTAATCCATTTACCCATTGATAAGATATGTAGTTTAGATGGAAAGAAGAAGTTGAAATTGGTAAGATATCTTCATAAGAAGGTACGATGCCAGATTAAGAAAAAAAATGAGCACTATGTTTCTCAATCAAATAAGGGGCGAAAACACATTACATTTGAATCTGGAGATTGGGTCTAGGTGCATATAAGAAAGGAACACTTTTCGGCTTAAAGAAAGTCAAAGTTACAATCGAGAGGAGACGAACCATTTCAAATACTTGAAAAGATCAACAACAATGCCTATAAATTGGATCTTCCAATTGAGTAACATTTCTGCTACTTTCAATGTTTCTGATCTTTCTTTATTTGATGCAGATGGAGATTCGATGGTGAATCTTTTTGAAGAGGAAGGGAATGATGAAATCCATGGTACGAGAGCTAGTAAGTACAAGGACTCGTTGATTGTAGAGGAATGGTCAATGACTAGGCCACGGGCAAAAAAAGTCAATGAAGTCATGTGGTTACTTGTTCAAGTTACGATGGATGAAACATCGACCGCAACAAGCACAATGACAAGTTTCATATTGGGCATGGAAGATGGAACAAGATGGACCAACTCAGTTTAAGCAATGGATGATGGAGTTGAAAAGAGTAACTATGCGACAGCATAATATACCTAGACATGCTGTTACATGCCTCTATACCGAGAATCAAGATGGAATTTTGGATGAACTATGAGATTATATCTCCTACACTATGCAACCGCATAGCACAAATCGGTGTCGAATTTTGAAAAAACCCATAATTTAGTTAAAACTCTAGATTTATGGTAATTCTTGATAATTAGACTATAATTTCATTTTTAATTAGGTTTTTATGGATTCCCTATAAATATGAATCAATTTATTCATTGTAAAACACACACAAATTGAGAGATAATGAGATATTATTGCAAGACATATTGTTTTCAACTCGTTCTTTATCAAATTAGTTCCGAACTTATCAATAATTAAATTCTTATACTATTTAACAGCTCAAGTAAGGTTCATATGTTTTGTAATTGTTTTGGTTCTTTGGTTCAATAATTTATTGGGCTGGACTTTTCAAACGTTGATTCTTGGCTTTCTTGACTTTGATCTAATCTGTCGTGATTTCGTGACTACAATTGTTACGTGGGTTCGCATCAGTTGAAAAATTGTGAAATTCATAAAATATATAGTTAAAATTAATTGTTAACACCGATAAATTAAAATCTAGATTTCAATCCCTACCAAACATGGGCTAAATTAATAAAACAACGTAGGCAATCTTTTAACTACGGGTGGTGCAGTAAAGAAAATCACTAGATTCTGTCACTAGAGTGAGATATATAATAGCCTTAAATATTAAAAATACATTTTTAGTATATTTTGATAATAGTTGATGGAATGTGTGGTTCAAAATTGTGGTTCATATGAAAAATGTGATTAAAATAAATTATTTACTTTAATTTGGATTTTAATTGCTTCCTTTTTAAATAATTTGCATTTGTTAGGAATCAAGTGGTTTTCTTTTCTTGCTTACTATTTTTCGAATAAAAAAGTTCATTTAATTATTTGCGAATTTCTAAAATGAGATAAATAAAAATGATATTAACTTGCGTATGGCCGCTTCTTATCACATCACAATCATTTCCCAATGAAAGTTGAAACTCAAGTCATTGTTAACCGCGGAAATCCCTTGAAAAATCCAAGGCCACCTAACGTGAATTATTTAATAAAAAAAAATGGGGCACAAAATGTGAATTCGATAAGGCAAAACAACCCCATGCCATATTTTGGCAGATGGCACTCTTTTGATGGTTCAACCATAGCTAATGGACCCCATTTTCTTGTACAATATTTAATTGAAAAATAAATGTACATATACTATGTATATAAGCGTAAAGGTTATGAATATGTCTATCTACATTATGTACGTCAAGTAAAGTCCAGTTATGTGAATTCTATCCATGTGAGGATTATGGACACTAAGTATATATATTATATATCAACCAAAATCTAGTTTAATTCACCTGGGGCCACCCCTCGTGACTGTCTGTAGTCGTTGTGTAAAAAATGTTTCTATAGGCATATCATTTTCCATTATACATTAGAGGAAAAAATCCAAACTTTTGCCATAAAAAGTAGCATTTTTTTCCAAGAAAACTACCTTTCATTGTCAGCCCCTTAGAAAATTTCACATTTTAATTTTTAGCAGACGAGACAACCAAAAGATTTTATCCTTTTTTGGTTGCTCTCAAGAGGATCTTTAATTTTGTTTTCAAGAAAAATTGTTTCATATTCTCGGGATTTTTTTTTCCGTGGAAAGAGAGAAGGAAAGTGTAAAGATGTGGGGATTTGGGGGAAGACATTACTGGGGAAGAAAGGAGAGGGGGAAAGTGGAAGGGATAGTGGTGTTGTTTGCCTGGATGTCAAGCCAGGACAGGCACTTGAACAATTATGTCGATCTCTACTCCTCTCTTGGCTGGAATTCCCTAGTTTGCCACTCCCAATTCCTCAATTTGTAAGCCCAATTTCATATTTTCTCTAACGTTGGGATTCTGATTTTTTCACTTTTGCTTGCTGGCGGTATGTTTAGATCTATCTGAGTTGACCTACATGGGTGGGGTGTCTTGTGGATATCCATTTACTTCAATTTAAATTGTAGGTTTGAAGCTGAGCAATGTATAAGGTGGTTGGCTTGATGAGGTTCATGAATTAGAATGTTTTGAAGTATGGATATAATGGAAAATGATTTTGATATAGTACTGTAGTTATGTGTAGAATATTTTTTGCTCCTCTTAGTGCTTGTGTGGATGCGATTTTTTTAAAAGTGATTTTTTTTAGAATGCGGTAAAAATTAAGGAGAAGTTACGGGGAAATGTGAAAAATAATTTATTTTCTCCGAGAACGTGTAGTTGCAAAAATCACTTCCACGCAAGCACTAGTAATTTTGTAATGTAGATGACATTCAAACTTGAATATGCAGAATAATTGAGATCGAGTTAATGTTCTTCCCTATGTATTGTTATGAGATTGCATTTTGACAGGTTTAGTTTGATAAATTGTTCTTGTGACTTTAAGAGGGTAGATGAAAAGTGAAATGGATGCTTATGGTTTTTGCAGAAACTACTGGATATACAGGATGCTTTTTCTAATGAATAAACTTGTATCTCATTTTAAGGACAAACTATCCTTTACATATTAGTTTTCTTTAGCAAATCTTTTTTTGTTTTTTCTCCATGTAGCTATATCACGATTGATTCTATCAAAATTAACTTTTCCTACCTTGCTGTAGGAATTGACTAACAGACATTTTCTCTTAGTGGAATTGTTAAACATTCACATTGGATGTTAGGTCTGCTTTGCACGTGTTAGGTAGGTCACAGGAAGTAAACTGGGATTGGCTTAAATGCTCTCTGTTGGGGAATTTTCTTTACACTCTCCATATTATCTATCGTTCTAGGATGATGCTACTTTAAATATTTGTCTCCATGTTTCTGTTACCAGGACACTGGAGAGAATAGAAGACTAGTCCAATTAATCCACACTGTAATTTGCAGAATATATTGTCAAGGGAACCCTTTTTTCCATATGAAAATTCAAACCTCATCTACAGGATGAACCTTTGATATCAAACTTATACTTACACAATCTACAATTGATTGTTAATTAATTTGCTTCATAGAGAATGTGGCATCAAGACGTAGTCTTCTTACTATTGGTTCATATTCTTATTATTTTGATCCTCATATAATCTTTTTGAAGACCTATATTGGTATATCAAGTATTGACACCATACAATCTCGAGAGTATAGAAATTTTGGCGTTAGATTGAGAAGGGAAATTTTGGTCTGCTTAATTAAGTGACGCGTGAAACTAAAACAGTTAGAATTGGTTTTTTAACTGGAGGAATATTTGGAACAAACAAACAATTTACCCAAAGCATATTCTAGAGCGTAAGTTATTGTATCATTTGATTTGATTCTCAATTTTATGGGTTACGCTTGCAGATTCTTACCTGAAAAAGCTGCATCATTTGCACAAGAAATTGTCTGTGAGCTTGTTCAGGTCAGTCATGAAATGAATCTACCTTATCTGGATTCTAGCTCTTGTACAAAGAATCACATCCCGTGTTCACTATGTCTATTCAAAAAGCTCTTTGGAAAACAACCCATGTTGTATGTGCTACACATCTTTTAGGCCATACCTCTCCTAAGATTGAAATCGTAGACCTGTTTGAAAGATAAAGAGCTTTTCGAAGAAACAATGAGAAACTGGCATCTATAATTTGGTTCATTATGTTTTATCTTGTGTGTGTTGACTTAATCTTGGAGCAGCTTCTTTAATACAAAGTAAGATAACATTGTTTTAGAGACTCTTATTGTCATCATCATCTCTCTCTCTCTCTCTGTCTCTCTCTCTCTCACTCTTCTTTCCCAAGAGAACAGAAAGTGAAAGACCAAAGGCTTGTTGGTTTACAAATTTAAAAATTTGTTGGGTTTGCTATTATTTAAGTTATTCTCACACCCGTGTTGATTTTTTTCTTACGAAGGAGCTAAAAATCAGGCCATGCCCCGTAGTTTTGGCATCTTTTTCTGGTGGCCCTAAGGCTTGCATGTATAAGGTTCTTCAGGTAGATATCATTCTAGAGTGAAAATGTTAAAATTAAGTATTTTTCATTTATAAATTTATTCAAATTCCGAGTACAGTTTAATCCTGTTTCTTTTGGCTGCAGATAATTGAGGGCAAATGTGAAGAGCAAGCTAATTTGGTATGCTCTAAATTATCACAAATCATATTAATAACATGCTATTTTGGTCATCCTACAGATTTTGTGCTTCCGTACTGTAATTTATGTATTCCGTTCAACCATTTGTGGAACACTTTGGACAAAAGATCTGTGGTGTACGTAGCCAAATTTCATATAGAAATAGCTCGCATAGATATCTACGTTCTTGTTTTACAAGAAATGAATTGTCATTTGTATTATATTAATGAAATTTTTTTATTAAAAGGATTGGCTAATCTGATAGTCTCTTCCCGTGAAGGATGATTACCGACTAGTTAGAGATTGTGTTGCTGGCTACATCTTTGATTCCAGTCCAGTAGATTTTACAAGTGACTTGGGTACTCGTTTTGTTCTTCACCCAAGTATTCTCAAAATGTCCCGCCCTCCACTCCTAGCATCATGGATTGCAAATGGTATCTCTTCCAGTCTGGATGCACTCTTTCTTGGCAGATTTGAATCACAGCGTGCTGAGTATTGGCAGACTCTGTACTCCACGGTTGTAAGTATTCACCAGCGTAACTTAGAGTTGCTTCTCTGTCCTTATACTTGATCATTTACTGTTTCTGTGATTGATATCAGAGCATGGGGGCACCATATGTCATTTTTTGCTCGGAAGATGATGATCTCGCTCCAATTCAGATTATTTGCAATTTTGTGCAAAGGCTTAAAGACCTTGGTGCTGATGTTAAATTGGTGAAATGGATTAACTCATCTCACGTTGGTATATGCTTCTCTACCTGTCATAATTTTTGGGTCTTTATGGTGCTTGGCCCAAATATTTTCCCTTCTGTTTTAGTGTGTTAAGATTCATCACAAGTATCAAAAATTTTCAAAAGATTAAATTTTTGAGAGATGCTTGGTGTCAGATGTTCCTAACCCTTGACTAATGTAGCAACTGGAAGCCTGAAACTAACAACTTCATCTGCTTTTACTGGCTTTGGATTTTCCCTTGTGGAGATCATGTTTCTGACAAAGTAGACTGAATGGAGCTGCAAAATTAAATGTGATTGATTAAAAAGATACCCTGGACGGGATAGAATAGCTTTCTGAAAGGCTTGTTCTGGAGATTTAGTACTCAATTACTCTAATTTTAACCTGCCAATCTGCCATTGAAGGAACCAATGCCTCAATGATCTCAGACTGCTTGGTCAACCCACCTAGTTTTCACCAGGAAACCGAATTTTCCTGTGCTAATAGTAAGTCTATTGTTAGGATATCCACTCCCAATACCCAATTCATTGGATATTCAAATTTGAGTAATTAAACATCATAAAATTGTTTAAGCATTATTAATATTATTCAGGTGCTATGTATGGTGCAGCAGTCATGAGCATAAGATGTAGTGGCAATGGTAGTCAGAATTCTGTATCACCGAATGCTTGCATCGAAGTTCTGACTTAAGACCCTATACTTTTGCTCTGCTTTAATAATGAATGTTGCTGATGGCGTGGTTTTGATAGATGATACTAGGATGTTTATAAAACATAATTTAAGACTTTGGAGGAGTACTTTGGAACCTAGAGGGTTTTAGCTTAAGGAGAGCTGAGATGGACTACTTGGAATGTTTTTTTGTAATGATAGGGATAGAGATAATAGTGGAGTCAATATAGAGGATTGTGCTGTCCCGAAGAGTAATTGTTCTATGTTTTTAGGTTTGATTATTCTCAAGGAATGACATCTTGAAGAGGCTGTATTACATACAATTAAATTGGGTTGGAAGAAATGGCACAAAAGTGATGTAATCAATGTAAAAGAAAAAACAAACAGAGATTTATGTTGTTCGGCAACTGGCCTACATCTACAGGAGCAAAGCGACTATAATTCGTATTATGTATGAATAATAGGGTTACATCATATGTATATATATATATGCTAACCTTGGCTTATACAAGACTTTAGGGCCAGTACAAGACTTTTAAGGTAAAATCCAAAAATACCAATGTACCGCCATTGGTCTATTTACTTCAGTAAACATGTGTTCCAATTTATACAAGCCACTTATTACCATAAGAAGTTTTTTATGGAATTCATGTGATGGGAAAATCCACATGAGGTTAAAAGGTCTCTTTTACCTAACAATTATTAGACTTGCTATTGTTTATGATACTGAATGTTGGATAGTTGAAAAACAAAAAATATCCATAATGGAAATGAGGATGTTAAAATGGATGGTTAGGTGATTGTGGTATAATGGATAAGATAAGAAATGAGAATACGCATAGACAAGTGTAGGTGACATCAATTGAACATTAGTGAAGGGGAACGAATCACTTAGGTGGTAGGGCATGTTTTGCAAAGACCTAGGAAGCTTTTATTTATTTGTTAAGAGTGATGTGATCTCAATAGATCTGATCTCAATAAGCTTTGTTAGGATTGAGCATATTGTATCCAACAAAAACTACTTAAAAGCCATTATGGAATTTTATCCTCACTGCCAGAGTTCTCCTAGCAGTATTCTGATAGTTTATGGAAGAAAGACAAAAAACTAACCTCTTAGGTGTCAGATATTGGAGGTCTGCATCGTGCACTCGTGGATCAACAACAAAACCACGCATGATAAGTTGTGGTTACCTTCCAATATATATTTATTTTAGTTTTTTGGTTTTCATAGATAACTAGTCGGCTGTACATTATTGCTTTTCTTATGTTGTTAAGAAATGCGTTTTAAAAATCATGTATTCTTGATAGGATACTTCTCACGTGTCACATTAAACAGGTCATTTTCGACAATTCCCTGTTGAATACAAGGCTGCAGTGACTGAGCTACTTGGAAAAGCATCTGCAATTTATTCCCAAAGAATACGGCAACTTGAAGGGGAGAAGATGGGTTTGGAAGGCACACATTATGAGATATCTAAACCATTTGTCAATCTTAAAAAAGCAGCGGCAGGATCAAATCACAGCTTCCAGACTATTCCACGCGACTTGAATGACCATTTTCTTGTGCCAAGTTCTATAGAGTATTATGAGGATAGAGATGGTGGTTCTGTGCAGGATGAGCATAAAGATCGTTACGTACATCTATCGAGCCCACCCAAAATCAGTGCCCATGGAGTTCTTGGCCAACTCCTCTTCGACGAATGTGTCCCTAAGAATGTCGAAGACTGGGATCTAAAATCATCATTCTCCTCGAGAAGGGCACCATTTGTCTCTGGGCGAAGACATTCTCCCTTCAATCTGAAATGCATTCGCCGCTCTAGATTATAATGGTTGCAGCTGATTATCAACTTGTCGTATAGCTTGCTTATGGGCTTAGGTAACCATGCACAGACCTCAGCAGTGTTTGGACACACTGCTTGGCATTCTCTACAGAATCTTGGGGAACAAAATAATTGAGATGACATTAAGAATTTAGACGAGAAATTCTCTCTCTGCTGTTTGTTAAGCCAATAACATCATCAGATCTTTTCTTTTAATGGAAATTGCCAAATGTACAGCAATGTTGGCAACTATGTAACATAAGACTATATAGAATAATATTCACTGTATTAGAAATGGAAAATGCAGGTGTAGCATCCCTTTACTGTTGCCTTCGCGTAGTTGCCCCTTTCTTCTCATCTCAACAAGAGCACAAACTAGAGCTTGGGAAGATAGAGTACTTAATGGAGTTAATTTATGAGGAAATTTCGTGGTGGATATAAAAACCGAAGTCCATAAAGTATTGTTTCACATTTTTTTTTTCATGCCGATATTCCTATTGTGCTTGTTTGATAGGTTGTATTGTTTTGTTAGACAATGTTGATAGTATTTATCAATAAATACGATTTTAACTTTATTTATTCCTAGTGTTATTCAACCATTCAAACAAACATTTAATTAATTATTTGTAATCATTTTCATATATTATAGCTCGTTTACATTTAATTTACATTCTTTTTATTTCTCATGAGTCAAGACCTTATACTTGTGTCGTTATCCAATGGTCATGGTGTGATAAGATTTGCCACAAGCACTATGCCAGCATATATATATGGATTGTAGTAGATTTAGGATTGCCAAACATCATTGGGTCGAGACTCCCATTCCCTTTGCTTGCTTGATAGGACTCCTTTGCAGTCGAATATTGTACAAGGGATGGTAAATTGACCAAACGAGAAGTCAGGTCTCTTTCGATTACTATTGTTTCACGAAAGTCAAAAAGACAAGAAGGATCATCTGAGGTTATTTTCGACGAACCTCGACATTTTGTCAAGATGCAGAGAGTGGGGTACTTCAAACTTCCTTGACAATATCGAACTTGTGGTAATTTCATATTTTGTTGTAAGAATCCTGCAGCTCGTGCCACATAAAATATTACGTTCAGTTCATAAGAACCGAATTGAGATGCATAATGGTTGTCAAACCCAGATTTCATCATGAAGGAGACTGTATTGGTGACAGGTGCTTCCGGTTACTTAGGCGGTAGACTTTGCCACGCCCTCCTCGATCAAGGCTACCACGTTAAGGCTTTTGTTCGCAAGACCAGTAACATCTCCTCCTTACCTCCGCCCACTGACGGTGGTGAAACTGGCGGAGCTCTTGAGCTGGCTTATGGAGATGTTAACGATTATAAGTCCCTTTTGGAAGCTTGCAACGGTTGCCAGTTAATCTTCCATGCTGCTGCCCTCGTCGAGCCCTGGCTGCCAGATCCCTCGAAATTCTTTACAGTAATCCATCTTTAAAATTGCATAAATACAATCAAGCACTGTTTTAGTTAATTAGATATATTCAAAGTTGAGTTTTTTATTGGTTTGTAGTTGATGATTACAGGTTAATGTGGGAGGACTGAAGAATGTTATACAGGCATGCAAGGAGACCAAATCAATTCAGAAGATTATTTATACGTCTTCGTTTTTCGCCTTGGGACCCACTGATGGGTATATTGCAGATGAAACTCAGGTATGAACATAGTCTGTGTAAGATTCAATTTGTATCTCGATTAGTTGATTTTTGTTCCCCCATTTTTTCCTTTCCTTTTGTGGGTTTGTTAAGATTTTTGGTTGTCTACTGTTGCATAGGCGCATCCTGGTAAACATTTCTGCACGGAGTACGAAAGATCAAAGGCCATGGCGGACAAAATTGCTTTGGAAGCTGCATCTGAGGGTTTGCCAATAATGCTGATATACCCGGGAGTTATATACGGTCCTGGCAAAGTGACACACGGAAATTTTGTTTCGCAAATGGTAAATTCCTAGAATGTTTAGTTGATCTGATTGAGTAGCTCTAACTGATGAAAATATGGTCTGTAGAGTTCAAGTACTTTTATGGAAGGAATAGGTTTAGAGTAATGGCTTCCATCTTCAAAAGTCAATATCGTTTAGAGGATAATCGGAGCCATTATGTGTGCTGGTTAATGTTTTCATATTTAACCGACTTGGAATTTTACCCTTAAGATTAATAGTGTGATATATTCAAAGTTGAGTTTTTTTATTGGTTTGTAGTTGATGATTACAGGTTAATGTGGGAGGATTGAAGAATGTTATACAGGCATGCAAGGAGACCAAATCAATTCAGAAGATTATTTATACGTCTTCGTTTTTCGACTTGGGACCCACTGATGGGTATATTGCAGATGAAACTCAGGTATAAACAGTCTGTGTAAGATTCAATTTATATCTCGATTAGTTGATTTTTGTTCCCCCATTTTTTCCTTTCCTTTTGTGGGTTTGTTAAGATTTTTGGTTGTCTACTGTTGCATAGGCGCATCCTGGAAAACATTTCTGCACGGAGTACGAAAGATCGAAGGCCATGGCGGACAAAATTGCTTTGGAAGCTGCATCTGAGGGTTTGCAAATAATGCTGATATACCCAGGAGTTATATATGGTCCTGGCAAAGTGACGAACGGAAATTTTGTTTCGCAAATGGTAAATTTCTAGAATGTTTAGTTGATCTGGATTGAGTAGCTCTAACTGATGAAAATATGGTCTGTAGAGTACAAGTACTTTCATGGAAGGAATAGGTTTAGAGTAACGGCTTCCATCTTCAAAAGTCAATATCGTTTAGAGGATAATCGGAGTCATTATGTGTGCTGGTTAATGTTTTCATAATTAACCGACATGGAATTTTACCCTTAAGATTAATAGTGTAGTTATCAATCAAATGTGTTTACTAACTATATTCTTGAATTCACACTTTAATTACACACAATGTTTTTCTTTTTTTTTTTTAAAATAGTTATAGAGTTTGAGCACTGATCTCAATTATGTTTTTAATCGATGTGGGATTTTACCCTTAAGATTAATAGTGTAGTTATCAATTGGATGTCTTTACTAACTATATTCTTGAATTCACACTTTAATTACACGCAATGTTTTTTTATAGTTATAGAGGTTGAGCATTGATCTCAATTAAATTTGATATAATGCATTAATGTGTTTCATTTCTCATATGCATCTACTTGTTCTTCTGCTTATGTGTTGATGTGAATGTCGATTAACCTTTAATGTGGACTAATAGAATGGAATGGAACTTCATGATCATCCCTGGTATGCGTCTACTTCATATTTCGTCGAAAAGTCTATGAATTGATGTATCTTCTTTCTGTCAGCTTGTAGAACGCTTTAATGGATGGTTACCTGGATATGTGGGAAAAGGAGATGACAAGTGCTCTTTCTGTCACGTCGATGATGTAGTTCAGGGACACATAGCTGCAGTGCACAAAGGTCGACCAGGTGAAAGGTATCTTCTTACAGGAGAAAATATGTCATTCAGAGATGTTTTTGATTTAGCTGCTAGCATCACTAAGACAGCAAAACCTCGGTTCACCATCCCACTGTGTATGGTTGAGATGTATGGACGTCTATCTGTTATTGGTGCCCGAATAACTGGAAAGCTTCCGATAGTCAGTCCCCCGGTATGTACTACAGCAATTTCTGTCATGAAACTGGTTTTTACTGCCACCATCAATTATTGATACTGTTCAGCATAGGCGATTCTTTGCTCTAGTAAAATTTTGATTGTATCTACAATGCATTGACTAATGTTTGTAAAAGCATGAGGTTATCTATCCTTTATCACTCGTAAAGTATGCTTTACTGCTTTCATTCGTGCTGTTGCCACCACTATGCAATGAATCTTAGATGAAGACTTTAACGTTACTCAGAATGATAGAGGCCATTCCAAACCTTGAGATCAGTGATGATTCTGATACCCTTTTTCGCTTGCTTTACGCTTGGTAGAACAAGACCTCTTCACGTTACTTGTGTATTACATAATCATTTGGGCACCTGTAGAATTCGTGTAAATACTTTTGCCACATGTACCTTTATGGAATATAGAAACAAGAGGCTGATATAAAGTTTGGAACTCCTTTAGTTTCCATACTGTATTCTACCATTATGGGAATAGGTTATTGACATGTGCCATCCAGTTTCTTGACCTACTGTTTGTTGACTGTACTATATCATTACAAGGATCACTAGGCCATCATCGTTGGCGTCACTCCTGGAACAAATTGAACATACAATCTAACGCTACTTCTACGAGAATGTGACCATCCATTTTAAAATCTTAATTCCAGCATTTTATGCACGTTCAATTTTCGTGATCCTTAGCTCTCCAAAAATACTAAGATTGTAGTAAATTATGTCTCGTTTGTGATTTTTTTTCTTCTGGCTTCTATGCTTTCCATTTTGGCCATAGCTATGGCATCTTTTGATCTATTTCAGCTCTGTTGAACAGACTGTTGATGTTCTGAGACATCAGTGGGCTTACAGTTGTGAGAAGGCCAAGGCAGAGCTGGGTTATAACCCGAGAAGCTTCAAAGATGGTCTAACAGAAATGCTTCCCTGGTTAAAGAATTTGGGTTTGATTAAATATTAGGATGCTGATCTGAATTTTGCATTGCTGGTTTAAAGTTGACATGTAAATTGTGATTTTTGTATATTTTGTTCTAACAATCTGTAATGTATTATATGGCTTATTGGTTGTTTCGGCTCAACATATCATTAATATTCATATGCTGCATCATGGTTATAAAACCCAGACTAGACCGTTCAGTCTCGAGGCATCTCTGCTGCAATCGAAATTCTTATTCTTCTTCAATGATGAATATGATGGATAAATAGACATAAATTCTGCATCAAAAAAGACAGATTTAATTTCAAATAAGTAATTATTTTGCCTCATTTTAAAGTATAGATTGGATCTATGATTGTAGTGCTACTTTGTTGGATAATCCCATTGATTGTGGGATTTGTTTCTCTCAAATTTCTACCTTTAAACATTTTGCTTTTCTTGTAACCTATTCCTTATATAAATAGATGCTGAAATATACTTCCCACTTCCAAGTTAGCATAAAGTTTCGTAATTAGCTTGGCAGANTGCATCATGGTTATAAAACCCAGACTAGACCGTTCAGTCTCGAGGCATCTCTGCTGCAATCGAAATTCTTATTCTTCTTCAATGATGAATATGATGGATAAATAGACATAAATTCTGCATCAAAAAAGACAGATTTAATTTCAAATAAGTAATTATTTTGCCTCATTTTAAAGTATAGATTGGATCTATGATTGTAGTGCTACTTTGTTGGATAATCCCATTGATTGTGGGATTTGTTTCTCTCAAATTTCTACCTTTAAACATTTTGCTTTTCTTGTAACCTATTCCTTATATAAATAGATGCTGAAATATACTTCCCACTTCCAAGTTAGCATAAAGTTTCGTAATTAGCTTGGCAGATTTGAAAGTGAGTTTGAACTTTTTGATCAATACAAATCGGCGTTAAATGCACCAATAATCATTATACTTTTCACAATAATTTTTTTTTATTGGAAATTGAACTTTAAAACATTTCTGATTAGCCACTGAATTCATCAAACCTTTTAACTGTCCACTTTGTCGTCAATTTTTATACAAAATGGATGATGTTGATAATGGATATTCACACGTGACAACTTTGAGGGTCTGCTTGAGAGTTTCGGCGTATCGGCTATGAGTGCTTTTTAAAGTACTCATTTTCAGCGTTTATGAACGGATTAATTTTGAGTGGTTTTAATAGCTATTTTTAAAATTGTCCAACCTATTCTTGAGAATTTATTATCGACCGACTCTGAAAGTTTTTTAAAAGAATAAAATTACATATTTAATAAAATTTTCAGTTTATGTTTTATAAATTTTTTTTGCTCAGAAGTGATATTTTACTTATAGGTAATTTTTTTACATACAAGTTAATATTTAACTTAGAAGTTAAATAAAGTTAAATATTTACTGAAAATTTTAAGTTGATTGTTTCATTGAAAAGTAAATTTTACAATTATAAGTTAGTTTTATACTTGCAAAATATTTTAGGTGATTCTTGTAATACTAAATAAATTTTTATATTTTATAAGTGAATTTTTGTCTTATTAGTAGCATTTTTTTTTATAAACATTTTTTTTACATAAAAGTGATTTTTACTTATAAGTAACTTATTAATTATAATGTAGTTTTTCTTATAATAATATATATTTTATTTTCAATATAGTTTTGAAGAAAACATTTATTTTATAGAAGTTCAAATTAGAAGAGATTATGAGAAAGGACCAAAACCCACCAATTTAATGAGTTGGGAAAATCGGTCAAAATTACATTACACCGTTTTTGAGTGTTTTTAAACCATTCAAAATTGGTGCTCAAAAAACTAGCAAGAACTGATTTTTTCAACCCCTCGTAAGCAATGCCACTCAAAATCGGTAAAAAAGAAAAAGAAAAAGAAAGAAACTCCCAAGTAGGCCTTTAACGTTGGTTTTCATCATATCACCGAAGTTCAACGATTAGTCACAAACATTGTAAAAGTAGAATGATCAATGAAAAATATTGTGGTATGACATTGTACGAGTTACTAAGGGTTGCTTTGCAAGGGAACACTCTTTGAATACCCATCCATGTGGAGATGGTACCATTGTTATTCTTGCAATGAGAGGGATGCGTATTGATGTGAGACTCACTTTTCGCTACGAGAGCGTAAGCGATTAGAATGGGGGGAATGTCACGCAGCAAGAATACTCATTTCCCCATTCGGTACGGTAAGGTCGCCAACAGCTAGACGTATGACCTATTTTACCAAAGAGTGCACTAATTATATATTTTCCTAACATGTGTGCGCGCGCTAGTTGTTTGAGCTTGTCAACCTAAGAATGAGGGCAAGGTTGCCTAGAGGCGTAGAACTTCAGGAGCCAAACCTGCAGTTTGTGAAATCATGTTTGATTTAAATAAAAAATTGATAAAAATCTAAGTTAAAGTTAATAATTAATTTTAACCACACATTTTATCAAATTTTATCAAAATTTACTAAAAATATGATTTTTAGCAAAACCAATCAAGGATTTCTTATTGGCGGCTATTTAAAGCCATTTTATTTATCTCCTTCAATAAATGAAGATTACAAATGAATCATACTATAGTGCCAGATGCATCGACATAGTTTTTGATATAATACCACATTGCATTTCATCATCGGATTGTTTTAAACATCATCATTTTTTCAATCAAATCATCTGCTGCCACCTTGGGTTATGTAACTATATCCGTCACTTTTATTTTTTTTGTTTTGACAAAGTGGCAAAATCCTTACTACATTGTTAAATTCATGAATTCACATATTTGATTGAGCTTAAAACTTTACATTGTTATTTAATAAAAAGGCATTTTTTTTTCTTTTCCTTTTTCAATTCAAAAGTGGCATTGCAACGGTCAAAATTGCCTCCAATAGTATATTTAAACATGCTAAAGGAGAAGTGAAGATTTTCCATCTTCCCCACCCCCCATATTATAGCTGCTCCAACTCTCTCTAAATCTGCAGAATCGAAAGGAAAAGGCAAAAATGGTGATGTCTAAAGTGAAATATGAGGCCTTACGCGAGCAAAGACTGGAAGAGAACAAGAAAAGACTTGAGGAACTCAATCTCTCTCAGCTCTCTATAGCCCTCAAAAACTCCTCTTCTCCCAAACCCTCTCCGGTATCTCTTTCGTGCACTTATTCGAGTTTAGTTCAGCTTTTGTATTTTGTTTACTAAATCGAAAACCCATTTATTTGCTTGGTATAACTCAAAGATGAAGAAGTCGAAACCTCGGACACCTAGAACAGAGATTGTTCCTGTGAGAAGATCAGAAAGGTTTTCCAACAAATCAGCCCCTCATTACAAAGAAGTACTGTGACTCTCCTCCTTTTAGTATTTTTGTTTGATTTCGATAGAACCCATCTTTAAATCAGTAAATTTTGTAACTCTTCCAGGTTACTTTTTATGACCGTGTGCAAATTCCTAGAAGGTAAAATCTTGCAGATTTGTTAATAATGCAATTATATTACTGTGTTCTTCATTGGGTTAATGCATTTGTAGAGTTACCAATCGGACCCGGGACCTCTCGAACCGGGTATATGCATCAGATGAAGATAGGGAATGTGCTATAAAGAAAGCAGAGGAGCTTGAGTCAAGCCTGGAGTCTGATTATCCATCCTTTGTGAAGTCAATGCTTCCCTCCCATGTCAGTGGTGGTTTTTGGCTGGTGAGCATCAGTAGATTTCTTTACTCTGTTTTTCACAGTGAACGTCACTTTAAATATATTCCCTTTAGATTAGGCTGCAGTAATGCTTAGGCCTCACCTTTCTATCATATCCAAATTGGCCTAGGATACGATGCAAGAATGATTTTGGTACATTTTTTATTTACATATGATAAAATAAAAATAGTGACCATGATGATCCACTATGACTTCGAAATATTGTAGGGTCTTTCATCAGATTTCTGCAAGAGAAAACTTCCAAGAAATGATGGAGTGGTTACACTGATAGATGAACAGGGAGAAGAGTGGCCAGTAGTCTACTTGGCTCGAAAATCAGGACTTAGTGGTGGGTGGAAAAAATTTTCTGTCGACCATGACCTTGTAGATGGGGATGCACTTGTTTTCCAGTTAACTCGACCAACAGTACTTAAGGTGACTTGTTCAGCAATTGCTTAAGATGATATATTTACTTGATAGAGTCATCTTCCAAGATTATGCAAGTCTTCTGTCTCATTTTATTGTGTTTTTCTACCTTAGGTGTTCATTATCAGGGTGAAGAGTTCTGAAGAGAGTGCAGATGTTAAAAAGAAATGATTTGAGGTAAATTGCACATAAAACTTCAATGCATATTTATTTGTAGCTGTCTGTATTCTATTTTCTGTTG
>CAIGRL010015440.1:0-15828 GCA_903798325.1 Fraxinus xanthoxyloides | reverse complement strand
CTAATCGGACAGGTTGATTCCCATCGGGGGCGTTGCATTTACTGGGATAAATTAAATTGTCCAAATCTAACATTCGGGGTATAATTCACGATAATTTAATATATTTAGCACACTAACATTACCTTCAAAATAACCCAACCCGTGCATCGCACGGGCACAAAACTAGTATTTAGTAAGTGTAGGGAAATGAGGTTCAAACCCAAAAGGTTAACCTACTAGTTGAAGTAGCCCAATCTCTTGTAAGCTCATTATATACCCGACTTTTAACTGAAGTAGGACTTTGTTTAGTCCTTGCTTAGTAGGGATTAAAATCAGATTTTTAGTAAATTTTAATAAAAGTTGATGAAATGTGTGATTGAAAAATTGTGAATCTTATAAAATGTGTGGTTAAAATGAATTATTGACTTCGACTTAGATTAAAATTTTAATTTTAGTTTTCACCAAATAGGGGCTTAAACTTTACCAATAATCTCCCTTCGAAAGAAGTACCATATCATCTCGCACCCTCCACTCTACTGTCTTGAGAGCTACTCATAAATTATTTTGACCTTTGCCATCTAGCTCGAGGGGCCAACAACTTCATTCTACTGCTACTGGAGATTTATCTTATGTGTCCATACAGCTTAATTTGAATCCTATCTTTGATACCACTTGTAGAGAATTGAATTTCCACCTCATACAAAATGTGAGAGTTTGTTTGCACTTTCACAAAAGTATGAACAACTTGCCTGCTCATAGCATTCTCATTTCATTTATTGTACTACACTAATTTATCGATATAGCTAGTCTAATGATCATATTATGTAACCTTAGCTTTCTTTACTTCGCAAGTATTGTACAGTCACAAAATCCATATAGCAATTAACTACTTCATTCAATCTACTCAAACCCTATGCATTACATCATTTTTACATCATTCTTTCTTATCTATAGTAGAGTACCTTAAACAATCTTTCTTTGAACCAACAGGAATCTCTCTAGTAACTCCATAATCATCTTTACCTCCCACTATGACTACATGGACATTCCATTCATTGTCTTAATCATTTTTAAACCATTTAGATTTTGAAGTGCTCATTCAAAGATTTTAACATCCAATTTCATTTACTCATATCATTGCACCAAGTAATGGTGGTACTCACTCAACCTTCTAATTGTAAATATATGTTGATCACACAGAATAGTTTATAAACTGTATTGTACAAAGACAACAAGCAAATTGCTCCAACCTAATGCTTCGGACCTGCCATTTGACTCAACAATGTACAGGAACAGTCTTCTCTAATTTCTAGCAATAACTATTCCTCTATTTCAGTCAACATTAGAATATATCTGTAGCATTTGTATCACCAGACATCTGGCAGAATTTGAAGATGGAGATACACTTAAACATTGTTGATCTCCCAAGGGTTGATTATCGTGCATTCGTAACCAGATCTTGAAAATTGTTTCTTAAGTTCAAAAGGAAAATGCATTGAGTGTATATTCTATCTTGTCCATGAAACCATTGCCTTGGAAAAAGTTAAATACCTTGGATCAAATGTTTTATGCACAACATTATAGTTTTCATTAACTGAATCAAGCAGTTCTTAAGTCCATGTGCCAACGTCTCGCATCTCCAATTCAAATAAATACCCAAAGTCAATATTTCTTTTCCTTTCAGAATACCCACTGAATTAGCTCCAATTTTCGATTTGTTGGCATAGTTCGCCAACAAGTGCTCTCATTGTCATTAATATAATAATTATTCACTCATATATTTTTGTCGCCATTATTACTAAAACTTAAATTTACTATGAATTCCTTGGACCACTACTCAAGGATGGGGCGTTGACTTAACTGACTTCACTTCATAGTTTCAAGCTCTTTATAAAAAATTAGCTCAGTGTCATAACTGCCATTATCCATCTCCAGAAACTCTTCTAACTCATCACTGAAAATTGGTGCGCTATCATATTAAAGTCCTTGATGACTTTAATTCATATAATCAGGTTGTGAATTACAATGAATAGGCCCCTCTATTTATAGAACTAAAAAGAAGTTAAAAAAGAAACAAACTTCTAATAAACTATTTATCTCAAAATATCAAAAGTTATTAGAGCAATTCGTTTTCCTCTAGCCTAACATCCTTCATGGTCAAACCCAAATCCACAACACCTCAATCAATCGTTTCCATCCAATCCTATGCCAACACCTTCCACAACCCATCCATCCAAACCTAAACCACTTTTATATACAAAAAACCTTAGAACAGCACAAATGCAAAAAGAAAAATTCATCACAGCAGCTGCAGCAGTTCCTTTTCTTTCGTTTAATAGTTTGTATTAGTTGTTAAAAAAAAGGTCTGAAAAAAAAAATTTAATCTTAAAAAAAATATATATATATNTTGATTTATATCTTTTTTGTCCTGCTCATTCCAAATATGTCTGGATTGACCTGCATGCCCATAATGCTATAAAGAATTGAAGCTATCTCCTACCCTTTTGTTTCTATGTGCATGTTGGAGATTGAAAATGGAACTGGTTTTATATGAGATTTAACTTTGTTGTTTGATTTATTTCTTTTTTGTCCTGCTCATTCCAAATATGTCTGGATTGACCTGCATGCCCATAATGCTATAAAGAATTAAAGCTGTCTCCTACCCTTTTGTTTCTATGTGCATATTGGGGTTTTTTTTTGGTAGGGCTGGGGGAGGTGGGGTATACAAATTTTTGGTTGGATAAGACAAAGTTTCAAAGCAAAAAAAAAAAAAAAAAAAGGAGGTTCACTTCGTCATTTCATTGCTGTTGCTGCTCCATTGCTGTTCATTAAGTTCTTTGCTGCTGTTCTCTGGCCTAATATTACAACCTTAACATTGCCCACTGTCCAAACAACTCATTAGCCCATCACATAACACAGCTCCACATATACAGCCCATTATCCAAAACCATATATTTTATCCCAAACCAGCCCAAACATACACTCAAAAGCCAAACAACCATACAGCATTAAACCCAAACTCTTAATACACTCGGTCCTGCGCTTCTCTTATAGCTAACCTAAAAGCCAACCATAAAACCCAAGAGTTCATTAACCTATCAACCCAAAGCAAATCCACTACTTAAAACCTTGATTATATGAATTAAAGTGATTTTCCTCTTGCCCTTGATTCTTCTCTTCTTGGACCTCCTTTCTCTTTTGGTTCTCGATTGTTTTTTAGCAAGTTATACGCATTCTGTGTCATCTATGCTACACCTCTATGACTGTCGGCCACTATAGTGGAAAATCGTCCATCTGTTGTACAATGCCTAATGATGCAGTAGTTTCATCTACACTAGTAGTGCCAACACTACCTGTCAAACGCAATTGTGCTATCTAATTATGTCACCTGATTTCCTCCATCTTGACTTTTACGAACAACCCATTTCCTTGATGACATTATTAGGAACGTAGTTGAAGCTGTAATACCAAACTAATGGACCTAATACTCTAAAAACTCATTTATTCAATTGAATACTGAGAATTTGGATATCAATGTAAATTAATTCCCGAATAATATCAAATATAAGAAAGAATTGAGAAAATCTCAAGTTTTATTTGATTAAACCTCTCTAAAAACAATGTCTTGCTTTTAAAGAAAAACCTAATACTCTAAAGAGAATTTTAAAGAAATTGCAAGTAAATCTATAAACTATCATAAAATAATAAAAGAATCCAATTTTGATAAAATTGATAAAGTAGCAATAGATAAAAATAAACATGATTGTCCCGATTGTACCAATAAGTCTCATTACAATTATCCATTCATCGTAGTCGGGCCATGAACATATGAGAATGGTCATAAAGTTCCAATAAGACAACTGATGTTGGAAAGCCAAAAAAATTGAAAACTTAGAAGATCTTTAAATGGAAACAGTAGGGAGGCACAGAAACTTAAACGAGAAATGCAACACGATATGACACATGGAGACACTATTTCTGAAAAAAATGACATGAAACACTGGAGAAAGTTTTATTAACCCAAAAAAAATTCATGTTCATAATAATATAGTTATTCAGTTTAAATATGAGTTGCTTAACATTAATCAATTATTAAATAGGAATTAATCAAATTCAATTTTTTGTTGCAATCTTTAAAAAATTATTCATAGAAAATAATCCATTACATGAAAAAAGGGTTTATTTAAGTTCTCAAATGAATTTGCTTAAAATTATAAATACAAAATTTTGATCTAAATTTTCTCTGACTTTTTGTAAAGTTTCTTTAAGGATTTTAATTTCAAAAGTTGAGCGAGAAAATTAAAACATGCTGCAAATTAGCTAGTGCAAGAACTTCCATTAATATAAATTGCCAAATCTAACTGGTAAAAACCACAAAAGTATTTACCTGCTGGAAAGATTCATCTGCATTTCTTTTAGAATGCCTTCGTATCAACAGAGTCTCCCGAACAAATAAAGCTTGGATCCAGAACTCCTCATGGCCATGGTCCTTCCACTTGGAACTCTCAGGTATTTTCCCAATTGCAGGATCATCAGAATGCTTGGCAACATAAGTCATCCAATTCAACATTCTTGTCAAATATTGAGATTCATGTTTCCTCTTCCAAGAATCAGGCTCAGTTCCAACAACACTCCTGGCTGACATCACAACATCATTGCCAATTTGGGCAATGAATTTTCTCTCCTCGTCAATAAAGTTCTCCAGAAGATTTTGTGCTTTACTACTTAGTTCCTCAGCCAATATCCCATCATCATTCTCTTTAGCAGGAAATCTTTCATATTCATTATCCGCAATTTTGTCTGCAGGATGATGTACTTTGTTAATGATTTTCTTCCCTAATACCACTACATTATCATTGACTATGACACAAGATTTTCCCTTGTCATCAATTTGCCTGTTTGAAAAACCATGTGCTTCATCAACTGCATTCTCAGTTATTCTCTTGGCTGATGTCCCAAAATCATTGTCAACCCAAAATCTCCCATCATCATCATCATCATCATCATCAGTACTTCTATCTGAGCCATCATGTATTTTACAAGTAAACTTTTGGGCTTGAGGATAGTCATTGTGACAGCAGAACTTTTTGTCACTATCTTCCAAGAATTCTGGATTATCCACATTTTCACTAAATCTTCCAATCACCGCTGGATATTGTTTCACACTTTTAATATGCTCCAATTGAGAAATATTCATGTCTTTCTCTTGCTTCTCTCTCCCATCCGACAACGAACCTCTAAACCTTGTCTCCAACTCCCTAGACAATAAATCCAATTTCTGGAAAACTCCACTCTGCCCACCCTCCACAGCCCTATCCTTAGAGATTTGCCACAACCACTGATCCAACTCACTCAAATACTTGAAGTAAATCAACTTAACGGATGGAATGGCCCCAAAACCCAACCCACATTCCTCCGCGACAAAACCCCATACATTTTTCCTCGAGACGGCATCATATCCGCCTATTTTCCTCACTGCCCAGAAAAGTTTAAACAAGTCCACCACTCGCCCATCACCACACAATGCCGGAATAGGCCTAATGCATTTGCTCGCAGACTTTTCTCTTATAAAAACTACAAGTACTTCATCAAACAGGACCCTTAGCCTCTCCTTACTAGTATGAAAACTGCATTCCTCTATCGGAAAATCAAGATCACAAGAAGTCTCAATATCCTCTTCAACACTTTGGACTTCATTTGAACTTGAATCATCTCTTAAATTCGACCATCCTTCCATTAAAGTCAGTTTTTTCTCACCTTCCCAACAAAAACTTCTTAACTTTTTTTCCTGGTGAATGATTAATATTGCACAATAGAAATGAATACCAATCAACATAAAACAACGAGCATAAACAATGCTGGTAAACAAAGGGCGTCGATTCATTCAATCTATACATTCAAAAAAAAAAAATGCTCTGTTTTGTATGTAACAAATAATAATTTACCTCGGATGCGATTATCACCAGCCCTTCGATTTATTTTTTTTATTTTTTTCCTCCGACAGCAATGAATACAGGTATTTCGAGTGTGTCGTATGTTTTACAATACGGAAGATTTACAGCTAGATTTAAGGGGTTTGGAATTTTCAGGTTTTATACGAAGATGGCCTTTTGACAGATGTCTCGAAACCCTGAAAGTTTGTTATGTTTGTATAGATTTAGGGAAGGAAATGAAATGAAATTTGAGGATGGAAAGAAAAGGGCAAAGTCTGAAAGAAAAAAATAAAATAAAAAAATAGGTCTCTTCTGCTCCTTTTTGGACAATACAAAGAAAAGTGTGAACATTTGCATATGTTAGTGATAATATCAAGGCACGAGTAATCTCATTGAAATGAATCGTGCCATTGGGTCAGGCTTCCACTGGACCAGGCTTTTGAGCTTGGTCCAGTAACAGGGGGTGGGCTCCAATAGGGGGGCCGCCGCGTGCGCCCCCGGCCATTGGCCTGACTTTGAGCCCTTTGATGAAATCTTACACTGTCTAAATGTAAAATATTAACAAGATTGATTTTTTAAAATAGAACTCTCACACTCAATATGATATTCGTTACAAATTAAATTTAGGGATGGCAATGGGGCGAGTATGAGACGGATCGGTCATTCCCACCCTATCCCGTCAGGTATTTTTGTTATCTTATCACATTCTCATATCCGGTTTAAGTGGGGCGGGGCCGGACAAGTCATGTGTCCCATTTATTTAATTTATTTTTGCTTTTATTTTTTAATGTATTCAGTTAGTAAATATTATTATTATTTTTACTAATTTGTTAAAAGTAACTTATATTCTCTTTAAAAACGATAATAAATTTATTATTTTTGTTCGATAAAAACTTAAATTTGAAATTAATTTTAAACGGGGACGGGTAGCGGAGCACGGACTATGTTTCACGTACCTGCATCGGGGTAATGTCCATCGCCATGTTTACCCCGTTAGGTAGGTAATCTCCGTCCCATTCAGATTGGGGACCACGGATATCGGGTTGAACGAATTTTTTTGTCATCCCTAATTAAATCAACAAGCAAAAGACAATTTAAAATTGTAATTCCCCTATAGTGGATCTATAATAATATTAATGTTATTTGATACCTCTTGAAAACTTAACTTGTAGAATTGTGAAGCAACTATATTTCAAATCTCGATCTAACAATTTTCAATCGTTCAATCTTCAACAAAAATATATTCAGCAAGATTAAAATATAAAAAATCTTAGAAAAGTTGGAGAGGGAAGGATAGGCTATTTTTTTTTTAATACACAGGTGCCACCTTCGATAATTGATCTGGGGTCTACGTCTTGGCCCCTCGAGACGCAAACCAAGTAAACTGCGAGATGTGTTCCAAATTGATCAGGGTCCAAGAGCCCCCCATAAATATGCCAAAGTGTCGAGCGAGTCAACATATGTTGGATCTTGCCTTCTAGGAGATCTCCTGCCTTCCAGGATAAATTTCGCCTTTCAGGAGAGAGCCTACCTTCCAAAAGCCCAACGAATCGACCCCGCGATCTCTGAACTGTCAACAATTAAGAGTCTCGTCCTTTACCAATTGAGATGTGCCCGAGAGGGCACGTAGGCTATTTTTTTTAGTTGTATTAGGGTTTGGAGATAACCAAAAACCTTGTGATCTCTAACCCTAAAACCTGTATTTATATACTCTTAGTTGGACCAAGCCCATTATCTAAGAGCAATTCCAAAGCACGCACTAAAACACCCTTTTGCTTTAAAAATGGTGCATAGTCTCTTCAATACTTTGTCGTGTAATAGTATTCACTTTGTACCAAAATGGTGAATTAGATTCTCTTTCACTTTGCCCAAAAAAAAATATATATATATATACATTGGGTTTAGGATATTTGTGTCCATTTTTATTATACATATAATAA
Source organism: Fraxinus xanthoxyloides (assembly GCA_903798325.1). NCBI lineage: Eukaryota > Viridiplantae > Streptophyta > Magnoliopsida > Lamiales > Oleaceae > Fraxinus > Fraxinus xanthoxyloides. The sequence goes on along the minus strand of CAIGRL010015440.1, from coordinate 7,976 downwards.
ATCATCATCATCATCATCATTACGTGCATTTGTAATAAATTTTAATAATGTAATCAATAATAACTAATAAATTAATTAAAATAATAATACTCAAAAAATTAAACAGGCTCACATTGCATTTCAAAATGCATTAGTTGATCATTTGTGGGATGAATACACAAATTTTAAAACTTAAATTGCAACATTATTTCGATTTCATAATATTATAATATCGGGATAACGCATTGCGATATTTTTTTTAATGGCGGGATTTAATATTTTTGTATTTGTGGTGTTTCTATTAATTGTATTATAATTTTAAATTTATTAATAAAATATTTTCATTAGTTTGACATAATTATTTATTTAGTAATTTGTGTAGTTGGAAAATAAATAAATGAATAAATTGTTAAGAATTAAAAAAATTGAAGAAAATTATTAAACATTGTTCATTTGATGTAAGTTTCGGTGTAACGAGTTAGAGATGATTTTCAATTTAGTGCAAAATTGGTGCAAAACTTACCTCAATTTTTGGTGTAGAGTTAGAGATGGCATTTTGTCTAGATCAAACCAAACCAAACCAAACCGAACAAAACAAAAACCGAACCAAATCGAGCAGTTTGATTGAGCTCTACAGAAAAAATCAATAGTTTTGATTATTCGAATCAAGAATCATTTAGCACATGTTTGGTACAAATTAAAATTTTCATTTTCATTCTTCTACTCGTTTTTAACCATATTTTTCAATAAAATAATATTTTTCAGCACCAATAAAGTTTCTTTCTTTTTCAACCACACATTCTCTATCAATATACTATTTCATAACACATTCTTTCAAAATTATATGGCTCAAACACACCCTTAGTCTTGGTTATGTTCTAGTTCTAGAATAGAGAAGTAGTACCGAAACCAAATTTAATATTTTGATTCTTAACTTTGTGTGTGACTACTTAGGATTCAACGACAATTCGTATGTATTATGATTCTGACTAAATCGGAATAAGATAAATTAACATGGGATTATGCAAAATGGGATTTTTGTTGGTTTTAACATTTGCATTGGCCATTGGTTCGATGGCTAAAAATTCTCCACACTTGTGCCTGCAGGGATTTCAAGAATCGGGAACCTAGAGGTACAGGGAGGTTATGCAATGCGAAACTATTGACCGATATTATTGGCAATTGGTTTTAGGCCCGACTTCATTTAGTTCCTGTTCGATTTAGTTAACAAGTCTATAGAAATTTAAGTCAAAGTCAATGAGTCAAAGTTTAACTAAATATTTCGAGAGATCCACCATTTTTATAACCACACAATTTCAAGGACTAAGTGCGTCTTTGCCAAAAAAAAAAAATAAATCAGGAGGAAGCCGACTACCCCTTTCTTTACACACACACAATCTTATTGCTTTCCATATTGCCAAAATTCTTTGAAATCCTAGTTCATGAAATAATAGAAAAGGGATTATTTTATAATAAGAATCTAATATTTTTTAAGTTCAAGCAAATTTTTGTAGTTGTGATTCATATTTCAATATTTAAGCAAGTCGAGCAATAAACGAAAGTTATGGTAAGACTAACAATCAAGTTCAATAGTTGGTTTCATATTTTAATGTTAGACTTAAGAATAAGTAAACGAACTTAAGTTTTGAGATTCGAAATGACTTCAGATTTTTTACCTAGTTTTACGATTTTTAACATTGATCTAAATTTGAAATTGAAATGATCGTGTTGATAAGGTGAAACATTTCAAGTTCATGTGTTATATTTACAAACCAAACAGTTTCAAATGGAAAAAATCCAAACCAAACCAAATCAAAATAGTTTTTACTATTTATTTGGTTTCACATCATGGTTTTAGCGACCTAAAAATAACAAATTTCAAAGAAGTTAAAAAAATAAAAGTATTTTGTTTGAAATTTCATAATAACACCTAAATTGAAACCTATGAAACATAAATGTTACAATACTAATATATTTGTCTCAATAAAAGCTTCAATAAATTAATAGTGTTCAACCATAAAATTTAAACTTACAATTCATTCTTCAGATAAGAAAAAATTCTATAAATACATTAATTATTTTATAAAGAGTCAATAGAAGTCGACTAGTAAGTAAATTTTTTTAAAGTATAAATTGATATATTAAACAATCGAGTAATGTTATTTAGTACCGCTGACGTTGAAAAACCAATTTGGATGGCACTAACATTGCATTAAATGAGAAGTACAATTGAATGATTTACTTAATTGCACCTCTCATTGAGTTTATCAAATCACCTAAAGTGATGTTGTAACACCAATGATATTAATTTTAAACAATATATCTTGTGTGAAATTAGTAATTTTTCTTAAAAATAAAATTGGATGAATTATTTAATTTAGTTTCAAGCAGTGTTTAACTATTGGAATCTAAATCAAACCATTTCCAAATATTCATATCGATTTTAAAAAGATCCAAACTTAAACCACGTGAACTCAATCCCTACGTAAAACTATATTCTTATCCAAATATTCAACTGATATATACCATAAAAATAAATAAATTTATTTAATAAAAAAATATATGACAACATTCCTCATCTAACAAGACTCTGAGTACCCTAATCTCTCTCTCTCTCTCTCTCTCTCTCTCTCTCTCTCTCTAAGACTATACAACTTCAAAGATTAAGACAAAAACATACTAGCTTGCCCCCAGCTTTTCTGATGAGCAAAGGTGATCAATCATCAATACAGCTAAGCTAATTTTCTAATTTTGACTTGGTGATTGAACAAAATGCTTATTGCACCATGAATTAGAACTCAAATTCGGATCTCGTATTATCATTTGCAAGTTTTAGTTATGAACTGAAGATAAAAGGTTGCAATTCTGAATCCACTATTAGACTTATTTATAATGTTGAAACGATCTTTATCCATGGATAATAAGTTCACTAGCAATACGGTTCAATCATTTTCTAGGAGAAAAAGGATCTGCTATAATGATCACATGTCAGAATATCATGTTTTTTACAATATTTATTTTAGGCTCAATCTCTCTCTCTTTTCAGAAGATAATCTTCTCGCTCACTTGACTCTGCAGCACTAGAGTCCATTTCCCTCATTTCCGGAAATAACATGGACAGTCGCACCCCATGTGCCTCAAACAAGGATTGAATGTGATCCTCTTACCATATCTGTACAAGTAGAATAGCCCATTTATATAAAATGGTAAAAGATCTTATATTATCATCGACCACAAAAATGAAATGAGATGCTCCCAATTCACGAGAGATCTTGGTGGAATTGCCACATAAGTATCCATTGAATATTGAGTTCAATAGATCATGATTAGCAAAAAGACGGATATTCCTCTTGGGCTGCTCCACTCGACTATCCGTATATGATGTTATGGTAGGACTATGAACAAATATAATACCAGCAGAAGCCTACTAGTTGATTAATTCAATGGCTTGCACTGATGAATGGGTGAATTGGCACAATGTTGTTCTAGAGATCAATAATGGAGTCCATAGATTTCTCCATGACCAAATCTGAATATCAAATGTTACTAACACATTTTTTACTAATAATTTAAAGTAGAAAAAGAGAGGAAAAAACATATATAGCTCATTCAAAAGATCCTGAATCTCCTGAAATATCCACAAGATATTAATAATTTCATTCTAAGATAATAAACACCCATTCCATTACTTTTGCCTCTTTGGATAGAAAATTAAATAGCCTACAGCTAGTCTAATAAGTACGGTACATGCTCATTTTCCATAAATATTTATACAGAGGAAAAAACTGTCCTAATCCCTATTGATTTTTCCAATTTAAATAAACTACAAATTAAAAATAAATAATTTAATAACTAAAATCTCAGTCAGTAGAATGCCAATGTAATTCAATTTACCAAAATGCTGCCAAAATTTGCCCGAAAGTACCAATCTAACGTGTAGATAAGCAAACACGAAGATGTAACAAGATGACATTGCACTTTAGTCTATAGCAATTTTTGTGTGAAATTTGTATCCAAAAATTAAGATTTCTATACAAATGAATCCATTCAAACACATCACCTGACCTTTCGCTTATGTTTTGCTAAACATGCTGACAAAAACCTTTGCTAAGAAACTCCCAACTGATAGCATGTCCACCATGTAATTGAAGAATCTGAACTAACCAAGAAACTAATACTCTTTTTTGTTCGGGAAAGGTATTTCATTTCCATCTTTTATCTCCCACTTCAGCACCCGACTCCCTGTGTTTTTCTTACGTTCGGATAGCATATATGATATATATACGGAACGGAATGTTTATCTGTATATTTTTTATGATATCTGTCGTCTTTTTAAACATTTTTTCAGATTTTTGCTTTTGATCTTCTGAAATTCAAAGTTAAGTCTAAACGCATTTCGAAAAACAAAATAAGAAAACTACAGGTAATGCCGCAACTGAAACCGGAACCAAACCTTCCCATGCATTCACCACCTCAGACTCTCTAATCCCAAAGTTGAGACACCAACTGCAGCATCTGACGCTATCCGCCAATAACAGGACTGAAAACCATTAACTGCATTCAAAAAAATACTAAGTTTTCGTTGTAACAAACCATTATATTTATTAATAAAAAATATAGCTCAAAACAGACCTGATCACAAACAGGACACATATCACTTCTTTCCATCCATTCAAGAATACAAGCAAGGTGAAAATGATGGTCACATTTGGTAATGATTTTTGGGTTTTCAGAGTCATATTCTGCGGAGAGACGCAAAAAATCAGTTTTCAATTTTTCTGTCTCCAGTTACATCAGAGTGAAATAAATAAGCACTTGATGATTTTGATCTCACCTTCAAGACAAGTGGGACAAACATCTTCCTCATCCTGTGACGGGGATACAACTACTTCGCTGGACTTTTTGAGTGTGTTGGGATTTTCATCCTCAACTTCTTTTGTTACTTCCAACTCCCTATTGGGTTGCGCCTTTTCATCAGACTCCAGGTTCTTCACTTTGGTTTCCAATGTGCTGACCGAAATTGTGTCGATAGACTCAGTGGGCGTGGTTTGCCTAACCACATCGACCTTGTGCCCAGGATCTTCTTGATTCCCTGATGGCGGAGGTGGGCGTCCTACAAGTGTTTCATAAGGAATTGGAGCAGGTGGTGGCCGGTAAGTATCAGGGACTGAGGTATCTAGATTGGTATCAACCAAAAGCCCTGTAGAGAGAGCAGAGACTGCTATGTGACGAGACGACAGGGGTTCTCGCTCCTCCAACTCTCTTGGATTCTACAAGCAAGTAGCATTTCAACAAAGAACAGTTCGGCAGGAATATTAACAAGGTTATGTTAATGTCTCAATGAATTAAATGAGTAGTATTTGAACAAGAGAGATAAAAAAATAATACAGATTATAGCCAAACCCAAGTAAACAAAAGCCTGAAACATAAATACTTCCCCAAGGGGAAAAAAAAATCATATTTATGTATGCTAATTGCCAACTTTTAACAGATAGAGAGAAAATTATCTAACACAGAGCTAGTTCCAAAATCCATGCAGGCACAATAGATCAGGTCCAGCACAGGTGATTCAGGCCATAAGGCATGGATTGAACTAGAGAAAAATAAAATAAAATAAAATAGGATAACATGAGTCTGTTACTCGATCCAATTGCAATACATAAACCCAAGGGGTTCTGTTAATCTGCATTAAATGCAGATGATCACCATGCCAAGAACGAAACTAGTATTGAATTTTATAATTATTTATTAGTAACCTTTGATGTTGCATTAAACAAACAGACAAAAGATTAATGAAGATCACTGTTCATGATTAACACACCAATGAAGATAATCAATTTCCTCCATCAACATACAATATTTGTCATCTTCTACTGGGCCAATAAGCTAAAATTCACGAATGAAAATATCAATAAGAAAGGAGACAGTAATTTTAGAAACTTAATGGGAGGTCTACATAGTGATCAGAAGTTTGAGGGGATGCTATCGTAATCCATCATAGTCTTTTCTTCAAGAATCTTATCATTAGCAGCCTAACAGAAAATTAAAGAACTGTTGTTGATCAAAGATGTTATCTACTTATTTTTCACACATATACATAATGAAACCTAGCAAGCGCCAAGCACGTGAAACTAAACTTAATGTGCAATAGAAAAACATTAAATATTAATTCAAACTACGAAAATCCCAAATAAAAAACAGACTAAACCGCCCAGCAAATTATAACATTGTCACTACAATTTGCTACTTTGAGATACGACTGATGCAAAAAGGCACCAGATATGAGTCAAGAGATATCACTCACTTGATAGAAAGGTGATGAGTTGTTATATTCAGCAGTCTTCGATGCACAGCAGCAGCAGCAGCCTCCCATCTTTAATTATATTTTTAATTCACCTGAGGCTAGTGGCGCTTTGCACATTGTTCCCTCCTCTATGCATGAAAAGAAAATATCATCACGCCAATAAGGAGAAGCCCATTCTCAAAAAGCATATAGAGTTAGAAGCACTGTTTGATCATTGTTAACAAAATGAATTAAAGCAAAAATAGTATCATCAGCTCGTTAATATTATCCTACTAAAGGATGTCAAATGTTAGTAAAAAGTGTATAGTTTTCGAGTTCAACCAGAAATTCTGATGCATAAGAACGTGATCGCTTTGCCCACAACCAAGACAGGCATATGCAAAAGTAGAAAAATTGTAGGATTATTGTCAATAGGGAAGGTATAGATACTAACGACAAACGCAATCGAACAAATAGTATAATTGTATGAGAATTGTGGAAGAAGATAAAAGGAAGAGAGAAGAGCTAGAAGCAGAAGAGAAGATAACAGGCAGGAGAGAGAGAGACCCATCAGGTGCTCATTTCAGAATTTTGTAATGAAATCAAACTTCACAGAAAAGAAGAATAAAAAAATAATACTAATAATTTGTCTTTTTTTAACACACTCATTTCCATGATTATTAAGAGTGATGTGATAACTTGTCATCATCTCTTAGGTTGCAGACTTGAAGTACGATTGATGACTTTTGATCCGGATGTGTTGCAAATCTATAGGTTGCATGATGGATAAATCTATTTCAAATAATTTGAAATTAGTTAAGCATGTAGAGGTTTCAATTAAGACTAATCAGGGAGGAATTTAAGTCCATTATACGCAACTTCGGCACAATGTTTAGCACTGTGGAATTGAGTTCATAGGAATTGGAATTCCTGAAGCTTTAAATGGAAACAATACCAATTTCAATTCTAACTTTACAATTTCATGCTCCAAAAAGAAGTCAGAAATATTTCATGAATTTGAGCCACCAATCCGTAATTGATCTTACTCAACAGGGATCCATTGTCATGAGAACGAAATCCATTCCAGCATATTCATTAATCCAATAGCCAATAGGTTTACAACTTCTGAGGATAGCGCCATATTAAAAGCATATGTTAAGCTCATGAGACATTAATTCCAATATAATTATTTCTACTACAGACGCTTTTATGTTATATATAGAACAATCAACTATCACAGTGATCTTTTTTTCTTAATAGCAAAGGAAGATTTTAATAAGAAGGAAATAGAGAGTACATAGAAATATAGGACAAAATATCCTCAATAGATAACAAAATCAAGATCCTCTTCAAATGAATAAAATTTGTGCCAAAGAAAGCTTCACGGCCATAGCCCGAAGAGATGCAAAGAAAAGTATGTTATACCACAACGAAGGCAATCTTATAGGTCATTGCTAAAAAAATCTTTCATTCTGCCCTTCCAAATGAATCACAACAGCAGCAAACACTTTTAACTCTCCTTCATAAAAAGAAAATCACAATGCTCTAGATACTAATCTGGTCATTCCACGAGTTGTATAACTCCAGTCCAATAACTGGAACTATGTAATAAACCAATGGATAATTTCTTATCTCAATCATCCTCCAATAACAATCCAGTAAATCTAAAATTAGTGTAACTATACACGCTTAACTGGAAAAAAAAAAAAAAAAA
>CAIGRL010015414.1:0-11670 GCA_903798325.1 Fraxinus xanthoxyloides | reverse complement strand
TTTTTTTTTTTTTTTCAAATAAAGCAATTCCATTTTGCCAAGAAAATAAACTCCCACCACTTTGACAAGAAAGTCAGTTCTTTAAAAATATGGAAAATGGGTTGATGTGACACAAGTAAGGAAATGCAATTCCATGACAAATTTTCTCAATTAAACAGGTCAAAAAGTGGGAAATGAAATTCATTTTTCATTTTCCTTGGAAAATTAGACTTATCAAACACAAACTTAGTGAATGACAATTGAACCCCTACAACCCTAAAATTTATTTCATTGTATTCTTAATCATGCCCTATAAATATAGGATTTTGATTCTCATTATAATATGTACTAGTCTATTAATTTTTATTCTCTCTTCTCACAACATGAATAAATGTTTTGCCAAACTTTATTTTTTTTTCCTTTCATTTATTTAAAAACACCAAGAACAAATAAGTCATCTCATTATAATACATACTAGTCTATTGATTTTTACTCTCTTCTCACAACATGGACAAATATTTTGCGAAACTTTTTTTTCCTTTCGCTTATTTAAAAACACCAAGAACAAATAAGTCATACATCCTCCCAACAGATTCTTTGGACAAAGGTGGTCATCACAGACAAGATGCAAAGAATATTAAATAAATACAAAAATGAACAAAGATTGAAACCTTTCATCGAACTTAAAAAATGTTGTAAAGATGACACAGTAAAATTACCCTTACATTTAAAATGTATAAGGTCCTAAATCACTTTGCGCTCTCTGACTAGGCCTATATCATAATTCGAGTCCAAGAAAGTCGAAGGTCCAGAATTATTATAGAAACAGTGCTCAACGTACACGGAGATAGGGTGTTGGATAGAGGAGAATTTTGGTCATTTATGTTTCAAACATGTTTAAAAAGTTGGTTAACGAGCATGCTTTCCAAAATTAGCCAAAACAAAATTCAGAATTCAAAAATGTCAACAGGGCTATGAAATTTCATGCCCATATTCAATCCTAGTCCCGGTAAACCAAAAACTTGGCAATATTATCCAGCCCAGCCTCCTTGTAACACTCAGCAATCCTCACCAGGCTGTCGTCCCATGTCCCTTCAACAGAAGCTAGATCCAACAAAAATGCTGCTTCATCCAATGCAACCTGCAAATAAGTAGGTAGGAGACGAAGAGAGAACATTGTTATTTATTCACATGGAGGTCGAGTGAAGGGTGAGAACGCGATTCTTTTAGTATTGGACTAATAATGAAGCCCATATATTTATGGTCAAACCTGAGCAGGTTCCTTCCCTTTCTTTAGATCTTCTCGCCTTCCCTCCTCAGTCACCTTCTCTTTAATGTACTCAATTTGTTCGTCCTCCCATTGAGCCAAGTTAGCAGCTTCCTAAATACAGTTAACCAAAATAACATATATAACAGACAATATGCATAATGAGGCGGAATTATAAGGGCATGCTGGAGGGACAAACACCTGATATTCGCATCCCAAAGTCCACCATGGTGATTTCAAAGCCACCCTTGCAGAATCTTTTGCTTCTGCATTTCGTCCAACTCTACAAAAGACACAAATGTTTATTATACAGTGAACATGGTAAAGTAATATACTAATACCAACTAAGTTAGGACTACAAACTTCAGTAGAACTTCGGCATTGAAGACAAAAGGGCGACCAAATCCTGGAAAATGCTCCTTTTTTGTATAGAATTCCCCAGTTATCAAAGCTGAAACCTTCACCAGCATGCATCACTTGAGAGTAAATAAAGCTACTTCGAGCAGAAAGAAAAATTCACAATCAACTTACCTGGTCCCCTTTATCAAAATGCTGCTCAACTTTACGTTCTAGAATGTCTGGAAACAAGCCGACCTGCGAAAAAACTAAGGAATTTTGTCAAATCTGCTAATACTAATATAAACAAAAAGTGCCCTTTTGCTACCTTTTTCAGAAGATAGATGTCTATACTCGAAATCTGAGATGCAGCAAAATCACCCTTCTTATACAGCTTCTCTCCAGCATCAGCTGAAGCAAAAAATAACTCATCGTTCTTTTCCTGGGAACTCTTGATGTCTTCTTCCACCAAGATTCTGTGAATATATTGATCAACCTGTATTAGATGAAATGGAAAGACATGGTGAAAGTACACTTTTACATAAACACATGAAAATTAAAAGCTACAATCCAACCCTACAACCAAATTTTATCAAACAAAATCTACTGCTTAAGTGAAGGAAGAACACATGCAGCTTACATTCTTAGCCAAAAGCCACACTCCATACTTGCGAACCTCCACCACTGGCATCTCCATCCTGTACACATCAGGAGAGATTAAACAACAGAAAACTCCAATAAAAAATTGACAGCAATTTTAGGGAGTACCCAGCAGGAGCTGTTGGCCATCGTAATAATGCAGTTACAGAGCCTGTAATCAATAAATCATAGATGAAGATAGGATATTTCAACAAATACTTTAGCCTCAAATAGAGAACCCCATTAAAACACCTGAATTATTTTTGGAGAGAGGAATGGCAAGAGGAAGCAGCCCTTTCTTAGCCCCAGGAGAAATTATTTGTTCACCTATTAGAAAGAAATATAAATAAAAGCTCATATGGGCCACTGAACTATGAAAACCAAGATGACCATAAATGTTCTTATTATGAAGAGATGATTCCATAGGGCAGAAGTTGTGAAACTTTAGTGGCATCATCATTACATCATGCAAAGTATGGATGCGAGATGAAAAATGCTTGACTCCATTAAACTTAACTGAAAAGTGAAAGTATTTATAGACAATCAATACCTCTATGATGCCCACAATAGATTTCTTAGAGAAAATGCGAGAAATTTTATTCTGAGATAATTAGGGGGAAGGAATTGTATAAAATTTATTAAGATGACTACTTCCCATACAGAACAAGCGACATGAAAGTTGAAACAAAAATATGTCATCTTTTAAGCTTTATCTACCATATGGATCATCACCCTCCCATATCATGAGCTATCCGTTTTGTATCCACTACCGTTTCCGATCCATATCCTATTGTCTGTATATATTCAAAGGCACAGAATCCAACACCACCACGCTTACCTTCCCCATCCCATTATTACTTGGCATGCAAATGTGTGTAATGTATGCTGTCTACTATAGTGTTTGCTTAACTACTAAGTCTAGATTACAATATTATGATATTTTTTAGTTGCTTTAAGTTTATTTACTCTTAATATCTAGTAATCATAATTGCCCTCTTGTTGCCATGTTTGACCATCGACTGTCTATTATGAGGCCAACCATGCAACCGTATTAAGTGTTGAAATGTACAAGATTAAAGTTATTCAATGCATCATACTTTCAACTAATTCTGTTGCCAGTGTTTCAGCTTCAGGAATTGAAATCTAAACCCCTACAATTGAAGGGATCAAGCCAATTTTCAGTTGTTATTTGCTGTAAATCATACTAGCACTCCTTTTCGTCACTAAAAATCTATTTAAAGCCTTATCGACTTTTGTTATAACAAGGCTACAACTCAGCCTTAAATCCTTTGGCAACTTCAGATTTCTTGATCTAAGGTTGCATTGATGTGTGTGTGTGAGGGGGACAGGGGCACAAAAAATTGTTGAATTACAGGCAATATGGGTTTAAAACCATCTATCTGGATCTGCATACAATATGATGGGTAAGGTCAATGCTTAACAGTTTGACACAACCAACCTCTTCAGGTTGGATTTGGTTTGAGTGAGGGTGCCCACCGAAATCGACACACATTAATGCTGGAGTAGTTGAAAGGGTGTTCGTTTCGGTGTAGGTAATTGGGAAGTTAAAATCTGGATTTGACGTGCCGCAGCAGCCATGTCTAGTTATGTGGCAAGGCAAACCGACCAAATAATGCCACATGACTAGAAGAAGATCAATTGTGATATTTCATTGGGCATGGCAAGCAAACTAATATGTTTCGTAAAGGCATATTACCCTAAAGATTATCCTATCTGAAGTTAAAAATCTGAGTTTATTCTGAACACATTGAGGACTTATACGTGTTTATTTAGGATTGACACGTTTGAAGCTTTAGATACTTTGTACTGTTGACTTTATACATAGTTGCGATTGTATTGATTTCAGTTCCGGATTTGTACATCTTAAAGTTCTGAATGGTTCAATTTATATTTAGTGATACATTGTACTAATACATTTGATGCAATACATTTTTGTATTAGACTTGTGCATTTGAAGGTACATTCATAATATGACATGTCTATTGACATTGCTAGTCCTGAATTTTGAAGTTATAAGTGGATCAGTTCACACAATTTTTTGAAAGATTCTTATTAAAGCATTTTATCATATAGGTACAGATTGTTGGGTCTCTAGCCCCACCATTTTCTTTTTCAAACTAAGGGAAGTGGCATCTCATTTGGACCAAATGTTACAAGCAAATCTCCCACAAATTACCATAGTTTCGAGTTCCTTATTCATGAATAAGTAAGAATAGGCTTGTTGTGTTCGGAACAGATCAGGGACTTCCGACTAAACTGAACCTAATTTTCCAAGTTTTCTAGTGATATTGTTGTTGCAAAAGATGAATCCAAAGTTTTCCCTCATCAAATTTTATGAAAGCAAAATCAAAAACGGCGTCAATCAAGAATCAAATAGAACGCAATGTGGAAAGAAAATTGGTCATGCTTTCATCCGATAACAAGAACGAAGGACGATTACAACAGCAAACTAAGTTTATTCCTAATAAATCAACTACACAAATCATTCTGTGAAGGTCATTACAATGTGTATTTGGATAAGAGTGAAGATTATGTTTGCAAAATTATTGCCTCTCACAATATCCCAGATTTTATAAGCAAATAAAACATTGCCAATATACAGAAATAAGCAATCACAACGTTGTCCATTAAGTGCTCTCATATGAAAAGTACAACTGCAGAAAATCAGATAGAAAGAGAAAAAATCATGGCTTACCTCTGACCGGAAGCATTTTCAGTAGATGGTTCAAATGCTCCGGAGGTTGAGTAACGGCAACATCTTTTATAAACGATTCGTGGTCTGCATTCCAAGACCAAAACCATTATTCCCATTAACGTGTGTCTGCGTTTATCGTAAGTAGTAATTCTATATGCACGAACTGGGAGATGCAGTGAAAATGTGTAGTACCAGGAGAAGAAGAAGAGTAGCATCTGAAATTAGGTTTGCAGCTGCTAAAGAGAACTGTCGGAAAAGTGGCGGCGCGTGGAACTCCGAACACCACTCCACCGCCTACCTTCATATCCTTCGGCTTCCGTTTTGCCACTTGGTTCTCTCTATTGGGTCCGTTTCTGGGATATTGTTTTGCAACGGAAAATGTAGCAGTTGCCTACTCGAGAAAGGGAAGCATTTGACATAAATAACACTAAAATAGAAAACATAATGATATGCTTTCTCATTTTTAACATCATTCGTGAAGTAAAAGATTGAGAATTAAAAGGGTTGAATCGAAATCTAACACGTAGTGAAAAATTAGAAATAATAAGAGTCCGTTCGATTGCAAGAGTGAAATTTGGTTGGAAAGAAAATAAATTTCAAGGAATTGAATTGCTTATAATTGTTTTTTTTTTTTTTGAATTTTCAATTAATTGTATTTGATTAGTATAATTTTTTAATTGAAAAATGTTGAAATTTTGGATCTTTTGATTTTCGTTTAACTTTATTTTCCATGAAAATTGTCCATTAAAGTGAAATTTGTTTTTACAATTGGAAATAGAATTTGTTTCCACCGCCAAAAAAAGAGGTGTAAAATTTCCATCAAAGTGGTGGAAAAACAAATTCAATGAAATCATGGAAAAAGGGTCGCGTATGGGGTTGGATGGAAAATTAATTCCTGGAAAAGATTTGGCTATCAAACACCAAAAAAATTGAAACTTTTCATGGAAAATAGGATGAACCAAACATGGCCTAAACATAATGAATCCATATGTTCTTGACTTGTTTTATAGTTTGCAATTTTTCAATGTTTCACCGAAATCAAACTAGTTTTTTGATTGTTGATCATGGTTTTGACAATATTAGTGCAAATGTTTTTTCTTTAATAGTGAATTCTAAATTATAACCATCTTGCAAACCAAACTTGACTCGTTATTAGGAACTATTTGCATCTTGGACATTTTGGCAATGTGGGTTTCCTTCTTAGAATGGAATATTTCTATTATTTGGTATGCCATTTGAAAGGAATTTTTGTGAAGCTTCGCTAGGGTAAACGATGGAATACATCATTTTATAATGAATAAGCTCAAAATATAGTACAATAACAATTCATATAAGTTGAGTAAGCGACTGTCTAGCAAAGCTAACTTGACCTCCGGTTGAGCGAACTAGGTGTCTTTGATGTATTGGTCAAGTCATATTCTATATAAATATTGCATTATAGAAAGGTTTCAAGAAATTTTGACAATGTGATATAAAGATACATTGCAATCAGAATGGAGCAAGCAACAAGGATGGCTAAGTTAAAATAGGTGTCAAGGAACGAGATATTGAATGGAAAAATCAAAAGTAGTGCATATACTGAATTCATCAACATAATCCTGCCAGAGTTTTATATCAAGTTTTGCCTATCAAACGAACCTTTAGGGTATGTTTGATAGTCCAAGATTTTCCATGAAAAGTGGAAAATATTTTTCAACTTTACATTTTACCTTGTTTGATGTAAAAAAAATTTCATGGAATTAATTTTCTTGATTTGCTTCACACGTGCAATTTTCTTGAATTTGTGGAAAATCAATTCCCATCAATTGGTGGGAATTGGTTTTCCAGCCAGCTTTTTTTTTTTTTTTGTAATGGAAAGAAATTCTATCCATAATTATGAAAAAAATTCTCTTTAATTGACAATTTCTATGAAAAACAAAGCCAAACGAACATCAAAATATCCAAAATTTCTACATTTTTCAGGTGAAAAATTATACCAATTAAATACAATTCTCAATAAAACAATTTCTAGGCAATTCAATTCCCCGGAATTCATTTTCTTTCCACTTATTTTTCACATTTGTAATCAAACAGACCCTTAGTTCAAAAACTCATAACAGCAACGTAGTCCCGTCCTAAGAGAGCAAGACACAAAAAGTACACCAGGCTTAGCATACTGACAAAACCATCATTGGTTTATCAAGTAAACAGAAAGAACATGAAGAAAACCTGCGATTTTTTTCATTAATGCGAGTGCGCAACAACAAACTAAGTCATGTTACCAATAAATTTCGCGGTTTGCTTAATTTTTTCATTGATGAATTTAAGGAATAATAATTTGTACACATGAAGGTATTGTCACCAGTTAATTGAATTGACAAGTACAGAGCAAGCAATCTTTACACAATGTGTTTTATTTAACATTTTGAGAGGAGAAATAATCTCTCACATAGAGCATTACTGTCCCAACAGCTGGTATTCCTCAAAAGACAGGCATGGGAGCCCTTTCAGCATCTAACAACATTTCTTTGGGTAGTATTTTAAGAGCTGGGTTGATTGTAAGCAGACCAATGAAGCATTCCAGAGGAATTCTCATACCCCATGCGTTGATCGACTTGAGTTTCCGACATTTGTTAACCAGAAGAATAAGCCCATTCTCGGTTACGTGACGACAGCCCCACAGAACAATGGTCTGGATATACAATTTTATTACATTAAAAAAAAAAAAAGGGAAAAAAACCGCATATGCAGTGCTGGACAGAATTAGTCGATAGAATAAATGAATCGTTGTCTTGTCCAATCTATTTACCAAACGTATATTAAAGTTATGAAAAGCCAAACCTTCAGATGTGGGCAGCTTTCGGCAATTACAAACACAGATGCATCCGTGATAAATGTACCACCGATATTCAGGTGTTCCAGAGAAGTAGCTCTTGAAATCTGTGGAAATATAAGCTAATGAAAAAATTCTCCGATTCTGAATATCGAAGAAAGCAAGTTGATGAATTCATGTGCAATGGAAGAATGCTTTTTATATAGACATAAATCAAATTCGTGGAAACAGCAGTTTGCAATATTGTTCTGAAAGCCCAAGACAATTGAAAACGAGAGAAGAGGGAATAGCATCGTCAAAACTCTCTTACACTGCCTCTTTGTAATAAAAAAAAAAAAAGATTAAATATTTATTTAATACAGAAAATAAAACCAAATAGAAAGCAACTGAAATTTAAAGGATGCAAGAGCACGATGCTTGCCTGGCTAAAGCGTGCAGCCAATTTTGTTCTGATGCATTTTTAGAGGACAAAATCCTAATGCACAGATAGAGATATTACTAAATACTAAATAGGAACTGAAACTGCACACTGGTTGACATGTTGATTAGTTTATCAAATATTATGTTTACTTTTTTTAATTCTCTGAAGACAGCAGATAAATAATAAATATTAAATAAAAGGATGAAGAAGAAGAAGAAAAATAATATCCGATAATGAGATTAGTCATTTAGGAAAAGTCAGAACACAACAGGACAACATAAAAGTCGTACAAAATCTGTCTTAAAGCAGCAAGAGCTTCTGGGTTCTAGTAGGATGACCTCCAATACAATTAGTGCCTGCTTCGTATGCAGGAACGAAAAAAAAAATTAGCTTATTTTTTCTTTATTAATATTGTACATTGCTATCCAATCCTCCTTATCGAACATGTCATTAAGCAGATATGCATTTCATGAACTATATTATTACCTAATTTGAATGACACAAAGATGATAAAATTCTGATGTTGTAGGGAATCCGATAGAGCATATGATAGCAATGCAATTGGTTACGTGAAGAATGCACTATTAGAGACGTGATGACTGCATACCAGTTGAACAACTCCTTTGTCTGTGATTCCAGTTAAACCCCACAGGGAAATTGACACCAAGTTGCTAATACATTTTGCCTTGGACAATTGGTGCAGTCCATGATCTGTTATTTGGCAACCCCAACGGCTCCTCGGTCTGAAGATAAAATACATGGCAAAACCTTGTAAAACTAGATAATCAGAGTAAAAAATTCTCAAATTGATGCTATACAAACCGATAAATGGTACGATTCATTTTCAAATGATAAAAAAATAAAAATAACAATCTGTACACAACTTTCTAGGCAGAAAGTAACACATTTTAAAACCTTTGTGCAACTAGTTATATCCAATAACCAGCATTTCCTTTTTCATCCAGATAATTCAGTTATACATCATTGAAACTGCTTCCATTACATATTCAAATACACTCCAATAATTTAAAAAGAAAAGATAATCTACTACACCCTCATCCCACTATGAAGTAAAAGAATACTTCCCTCATATGGCTGCAATTCAAAGACATACCTTTGATAACCACATTTATATTCGTCAAATCAGACAAAGTTCCTAATACGAAGTAAAAACCAATTGCACAGACACTTGTCAGTGTAAAGCATATTAACGATCGCTATATTATCTCATGTACGAGAATGCCCTATGGAGCCATTTCATCTAAAATTTTAAGCTATTGGAGAGAGAACATGCCCCTTCATGCAGGCATAATATTCTTTTTAACGAAGACCTCACACATCTAAATTTTTATACGGATAATGATGGTGTACTGCCCCTTCACGTAGAGGGGGCCACCCCCCTCACATGTGAGGGGGCTGTACACCATGCTACATGTAGCATCTCTCTTTTTATAAAGGGATGTAAAGGAAACCCAAGCCTGGATCCTCGTCGAAACATCTCATGTAAAAGGCTTCTCTTTTACACGACACGATTCAACACACTCGATGATCCTAACAGATGGGGATTTCCTCAGCCAAGCATAGACCTTATGTTTCATTCTGTGTAATCCCTTTAAGGTTCCCCTCTAAATTAGTAAAATAATGTTCTTGTTGACCAGAAACAAATGCCAAAAAACAATACTCCTACACCACAACAACTGCAATTGATTCAAACAGTACGCAAAAACACAAAAATATACAGAGAGAGTAAGTATCTATACATGCACAGCTCCTTGAGGCCATAAGCATGAAGAACGAGGCGAGTAACAGATTCATCATCCATTTTCCAGCCTGCAAAACTCAGTTTCTCCTTCCTCGCCAGCGATTCCTTCACTCCTTGTCTCCATTTTCTGCACACGCCACTTGCCCTAAACACACCAAAAAATTATAATCAATCATCAAAACATAATAATCAACCCAAATTCAATCAAGAAAATCAGGAAAAAATAAATAAATAAAACTAACTGGGCCAAATCATTGAAGCAAGTGATGAGAGAAAATATATGAGCCAGAAGATCAATTGGAAGCCGATCAATTTCGCCCTCTTCTTTCCCACCTCCTCCCCTCATACTTTAATTATCCGTAAACACACGCAAAATCAAGAACAGGGATAAAACTAGAGAGAGAAACAACTCTGCTCTGTGACGTATATGTGTGTTCATATATATCTATAGAGAGAGGGTATTCGATTAAATACACAGAATTTATACTATGAGTGTTTGCGGAAACAAAGTGTGGTCATCTTTTCGTCATGGTTTCGCGGTTTTACTCGAATCCTTCATTAATCTTCCTTTTTTAACAGGATTTTTAATTTTGAGAGGTGGGTTTTGGAAATCTTTGCAAAGACTTGGACTGGATTCATTTGTCAGACTCAAGACAGTAGATTCTTGAATCTTTAATATTTCACTTTTTCCTTTTCGATTTTTCTCCTTTGCGTAATTAATAAAGTTTGATTTCTTTCTTTATTCTTGTAAGGCGGTCGATGTACTTTTCGTGTTTTCCCAGGTCCTCATCAATCCACGTGGTGCTGAGCTGTTACTGCCTCGGTTCTTATGCACAATTTCCACCACTTTGGTTTTATTTTATTTTCGGGGGACTAGTTTATATCATGCCATTTTTATTATTTTTAAAATACATTCTTCTCTCTTCATTTCAATTGAACATTCTTCACAAAAATAATATTACATAAAAATTCAAAAAATTCTTTATTTTTAGTCACACATATCCCATCAACCTTCTATTACAAAATGCACTCTTACTGGTGGCCTGTTAACAAAAGAGAATAGTACAATCGGAGAATTAGAATTTTGACCAGTTTTAAATAATTTACTTGTAAAAAAAAGTTTCATTTTAAAATAAATTTATTTTTAAGAGGATTGCATGATCGATATTTTTATTATTTTTACGAGACAATGAAATAAATGAACATTTAAAAGTACGTTATTATTTTCTAAGTGAATAATTTATTGTATACTTGTTACAATAATGTTATTTACAATCGTTCACTACGATAGTCGCCTTACGTGACATAAACATAATATGTGATTATTTGATGCATCACTTGCCTGTATATTTCATGTAGGGCTACTCCCTTAGTGGACGATCACAAATAACATTACACTAAAGTCAAAAAAAATAATAATTGAAAATTAAAGAAATTAAATGAGGTTATTAAATAGTTTTAATAATAAATTATTGGCCAACTTGGAGGAGTTGTAAAGTAATATTTGAATATTCTTGAATGTTAATTAACATAAAATTAATATCAAGTAATATATACGTGAGAATGAATGTTAAATCATTTATTTAATTTTCATTTAAGTAAAATTATATGCTATTTAGTATATATGGACGTGAATAATAAAATGCATTATTGAAAATTAAATTCTAATTAACTTATAGTTAGAATTAATAACAATAATGCATAAATAAATATAATTATTAATTAAATGAATGTAAAT
>CAIGRL010015390.1:0-12717 GCA_903798325.1 Fraxinus xanthoxyloides | reverse complement strand
AAAAAAAAAAAAAAAGGGAAAACTCGAGTAGCAGGTATAGGAGAAGAATGAAAGCTACCTGTAGTTTATGCTTGAACTGATGCTGTGGTTGGATCCAATGTTGCTTCATCATGTTTCTCCTCTGCATATCCCCCATATTTGATGGGGGAGATAATTACATACTCCAATTCTTGTTCAGCCGAAAACAGAACCAGACTGGAATCACTTGTTTCATTTTCTACCTGCTGTTTCATTTCATTCTCCTCTGTATTTCCCCTAACTTTGATTGAGGAGATCTGCAATTCTTGTTCAGCCGAAAAGAGAAATGGGCTGGACTCATATCTTTCATTTCCTTCCTGCTGTTTCATGTTATCCTCAATGCCTACGAATTCCAGATTTTGTAAGATCTCTGGAAGTGAAACACCGTTATTCTCAGCAAATTTATCTCCCATTTCTACATCAGTTTTTTCCATAGAGCTAGCAATACTTCCTGTTAAATTAGGATCCATCGCTTCCATAACTTCCATAACCATAATTTCCTCTTCCTGAACATATGCTCTAAAATTAACCATCGAAGGTGGGATTTTAGAGAAAAAGACTTCTTTCAGGTTTTTGATCGCCCCTCTGTTATATGGGTTCTCCTTCCTATCATATCGGTACCTGAAGTTCTCATATGTAGTCTGCATATGAGATAGCACGACTTGTTTAGATAATGGATAGAATAACTATTAACTTCCAGGATATACTAGATTCACCATCAATCAGCCTATGAAAACATTACAAATATGTTGGAAAGGTTTGTACACAAAAAGTCATTCTAAAGTTCACATTGAGATAAAGCATAGAAGACAAGGTGTCAATGGCTTCTTTTCTTTGAATTGCAACCTATTACACCATCTTTGCTACATATAAGTTAAATAGTAATTGATGCTCATGTACATTTCGGAAGAACAATCACCTGGTTGGTGCTAATCAGATAGAAGTGAAAAACTGTAAGGCCACCGACAAACCAAAAAGTGATGAAGCAGTACACGATGAGAATAGTTGATAAAATATCACCTAACATGGCCTTCCAAAAGTTGCCTTTCTGGTGAAGAATGTTGGCCGAGACCACAAAGACATATATGCATAAGATCGTTGATGTAGATACAAACATGTAGAAAAATCGATAATTACGCTGCAAACATATCAAAAAAGATGCCACAGTTACTTGAGCAAAGGAAGTAAGAAGTACCCATACGGATACTATGAAACCAAATTGGAAAATCGTTTCATGTACCATGCAATAATCTGGTAATATCATCTTAATGCTTAAAAACTCGAATTATAGTATCTTCAAAAAGTTCTCCATTTTCCAGCGATTTATATAAAACGCTCACAGAAACAAAAGCACACGACATAGATTGTGCAATCCAAAAAAAAAAACACACGTCCTATTTACTGCATAATGGACTAGGTGACTTCCATGGGCAACAGAACCCACATTTGCACACCACTCAGAATAATTCCACCTATTCCATGTGGGATGAGGATTAATAAACATGACGTAAGTTTACAGAAAGTTCTTATTAGTTCGTGCTTCAGAAAATTGTGATTCTGAAGTCATATACATCTTCAATATTTAGAAGTGCTCTATTTCAATATCCAGATATATTAAAATCCAATTGAATTAAGACATCACAGGTACGGCAAAGGAAGCTGCAATATTGTGAGGCTATGATGGAAATTGAAGCAGGGATATCCCTATATGTGTGATTTTCCATAATAGATACCGGATTTTTCATAATAGAAGAGTGAAAGGCATGCAATTTGCTGTTCATCACATGTCTTTATGTAAAAAGGAAAAATAATCTTATGCAGGTATTTAGATACAGATGGCCATTAACGTTGGTACTATACAAAGATCGCATGCAAATACATTCATAAGTACATATTGAAGATAAAATAATAAAGCATCAGCATTTCTTTATACATGCCAGAATACTTACTATACCAATGCACTGACCAACCCATGGACAGTGGTGATCAAATCTCAGAACACAATTGTTGCATATGGAGCAATGAGAAGCACGGGGAGGACGGTACAGCAAACATGTGTCACAGTATTTCATTTTGACAGTGTGACCATTCACAACCACATCCTTTGTACGGGGAAGCTTCAAATGAGGAGTTCTTCCATTGACCCACTCCATTGAAGGGGTGTCTATTTCAACTGTTTCATCACATTCCGGTGGTGTTGTATTTCTAGAGATGATCCCAGGATCTCTATTGGATGTAAGGAATAGAAACAGCATATCCTGCAAGGAGAAGTCAAGAGATTGGCAGGTTATCTTCGTTGAATAAGTTGTTCTAAGAGATCTTTTATCAAAGTTCTAGCAAGTATTTAGCAAAATTCAGGGAAAATATTTTCTTCTTCAAGGTAGGACTTTAGCAATTATGGCATGTTTTGTATGAGTATTAGACAAGATTGGATAGTTCAGTGTACAAGATCTTAATTTATTTTTCATTTTTAATATTGTCTAGTCCCACTCACCCACATGACTACACAATTTTATAAGCGTTGGAAAACGAGTCATATTCACCCTATAATACACCGACACGGACACTAGTGTCCGATACGATACGTGTTCGACATGCCGACACGTGATTCTTCAAAAAAGTACCGACACAGCACGTCACCGACACATTGATTGAATATTTTAAAATTCTTTATAGTATAAATTTAATTTTATACTTGTTATTAATTTTTCTTGTTGAAATTTTTTATATATGAGTACCTATTTGTTATTTAATAATAATTTTAAGTTAAAATATATAATATTTTGATAAGAGGAAAAAATATGATTATGGAAAAGTGTTCGATGAATGTCGGTATCCAACACGTGTTGACACTGACACGCTAGCCTAGTTGAAGTGTCTGGGCAAAACTTCACCCATGTGAACTGACTGGACCCTCAAGAATGGATTGGAGGGGATGGTTTGAAGTATGAATTCAAATATGTAACTTCCTTCAACCTTCATCAACTCCTTTTAACTCCCTTAACACAAAAGAGAGAGATGGAATGGCTGAAAATGGTGGAAAATTCGTATTGAAAATAAACCAAAAATGGAAAGGGCATACAACCATTGTTTTGTCTTGAAAACTCACAAAACTCCGCACTTAGATTGTGGTAATGGACTCCTTTCATTGTTATTGAGTTCTAGGCCATTGGAGTGATCAACATGAAGCTTCGGATTGTTAATTTGCTGATTTTTGGAGCATGAAGAAAGCAAGTGGTTCAACCATGAAGATCTTGGAGAATTCTTTCTTTACAGTTAAGATTTCATGAACTGAAATTAAATTATGGCATACTGCAGATTTTTTCAAAAAGTAATAGTGATACGTATTCCCACTAACTCCCCTAGTTGAAACATATAGGAAAGCATGAAGAGGTAAAAAGGGAAAAAAGAAAAAAAAATCCCCAGTAACTCCTACAATGCAATGAAATGCACAACAACCTAAAGAATTGAATATGATACTAGCACTTCCCCTATAAACAATAACGAGCAAAGAAAAGTAATTTCTGGAATGGCAATTCATTCCCATGTAGCAACTTCAACTGTAGCATGCTCAATCACCATATTAGAATATTTGACTCTTGAAAACGATAAAGGAAAACACTTCTGACTTCTGCCATGATGAATATTTACTTACAAAAACAGTTAGTACGATTCCCACAGTAAGTACTGAATACCAAGGAATATCATCTTTGTTTTCTTTGATACGCTGTCTGATAACAAGCGAGACTCTTGTACAAAACGCAATCGCGGGACATGCAATAAGGAATGTGGATAAAAACAAAGATGCCACGTCGGGACCAAAGACCAATCTTCCTCCACATAAGAATTTCTGGAATATTCAAAAGAACATTAGTTTCAATAAATGCTTTATATGTCAAACTGTGCAATAAAAATAAATGTATTTCTATTCCGAAGTACATAAATTCAACATCACGAAGAATCTCAACAATAAATAAGCTATATAAAACAAGCAACTGAACAGTATCTTCACTAAGAAGTAATTAAAGCACATCATTGTATACAGCTACACACACATGAGGTGTGTACATACATCCTTTGAATGAAATTGAGAATGTCTAGATATAGTTTAAAAATATTATTATTATCATTCATAGTCCTAGATATCACAATTTTTCAACACTAACAAAGTTATAGTTCTACCATAAGATAGCAGGGGATCGGGAGGAACTGAGGAAACATAACCCCAAGGATCGCAGAACAATACAATAGATCAGATTTTAGTATTTTAAATTGAAGAGGACATTTTTCACTCTAACTTTCCAATAATGAAATGATTCCTTCTTAGTAAAATCTAAAACCTCAAAAGATATAATTGATAATCAGCTACTATGCATTTGTAACAATCTAAGTGTAAAGCCTACAATAAACTAGCTAATAACATCAAACATGTAGTGAACATAAATGCACTGCAGCTTGATTAACATGAAAAGAAAAGAAGTGGACTGAACTAAGCATGCAAATCCCCTTATTCCAACAATCTAATTTCTTTGTTCAATATAAGTACTTGTACAAGATTCAAGAAACACCCTTCTCATTAAATGATCAACCACACTAAAAATAATCAACCAAAGGACATAAGGAGGAAAAAGAAAAAAGGGACTTACATTGCTTCCCTTCCAAACCTGATAAAGTCTATTTGGTTTGGGTCTTTCTTGGTCCATAGAAAAGAAGAAAAGCCAAACAACCCCACTCAACCCCTAAATTCAGATTGTAGTTAATTCCCAATCACAAAACCCTCTTTATTGCTTCTTTACATCAGCCCACATGAGAAAATGATCTCAAAATTGAATCTTTTCAATTCTTGATCAACCAAGTCCAAAACCGTTCATTGGAGTTTTTTTATGAGTGGTTTTGTTTGAATATCGATAAATGGTGAATGCTGTTGTCTAGAGAGAAGATGGTTTATGATATGATCAAGAAACCAGCTGCCATTTAGCTCATCTATTTCTGTCCCATGACGGATTTTCCCAGGAACAATATTTGTTCTGACTGTTTATTTACGTTTGCATTCTCTATTTAACTAAAACAACTAAAACAATTGATTTTGTGTGTGTTTCTCTCTCGGGCTAAGCTAAGGTGTCACTATTAACCGAGCACCTTATCAAATGAAATTCTTTAATTTTCATATTTATTTTTAATCACACGTTTACGTAATAAAATATTTTACACGTATATTTAAATTTATTCCCTATATTTTAATCTCTCCAAAAAATCACCATCCATAATCACTTTTTTCAAACTATAAACCATCAAACAGGGGCTAACTCTCACTTTTTTGCTCTTTGGCAAATTATGCTGCTTTGGGGAGGAAGTCCAAATATGGACCTTATTTACCCGGTCAAAACGAAAAATGGAAAATTGTAATCCTTATTAAGGTTTTATAGAGTCCCTTATTTTTGTTTTAGGTATTTAGCATTTGTTTGGGGACATTTTTTTAAGTGAAAATTATTATTATTATTATTATTATTATTATTATTATTATTATTATTATTATTATTATTATTATTTTCAAGAAATTGTGGTGAAAAAGTAGCAAAAGTTATAAATCTTAGTGTGTAGTTAAAAATGATTTTAGAAAAATCTCTCCCAAACAAATCTTAGCAAGTTTCTTGGATTATTCATGCTTTGAAATGATAGGATCCCTCATAGCTGAATAAGACGCTAATTGAGAAAATATCAAGGACGTGACTAGTCACATAGACAAATTGAATAAAAAAAAAATTATTTAATGTATTATATTCCACTTGAAGCAATGAAGCAATCGTCTGTAGTTGGATTCTGTATTGTTGTGACTCAAATCAACGGTGGAAGTATAAATTTAACTCCCAAGCCAAGAAAGTGGAGAGTTTTTCTTGAAGTGCCAAATGGATATACCAATAGTCTGAATGAATAAATATTGTGTGTTATATTTTAAACACAAGCTATAAAGCATCTACTAGAATAGAATAGTTGTTATTTATACATGTGCAGGCACTTTTAATTTTCATTCTTATTATTTAAATTGAATTTCTTTGTTTTTATCCTTTTTTTCAATATTTAATGAACAATGCTACACGTACGACAAATTAAGAACGCCGTGGCAATATTTTATTGAATTTTGGACAAAAAAACGAAGTTAAAACAACCAATCAAGTGCTGCCATCTCAACACTTGTAAAATTGTCTGAGCAATTTATCGATATAAGTGTCATTTATCATATTTAATATGTATAATTATTTGGCCACAAGTTAGGAACTGCCTTGATGTAGCTGTAGAAAAGGAATAATTCCATCTTTTGGTGCTATCTGGCCAAAACTCAGCTTAAACTTATTTTGATGTCACCTAGATAACAGCAAAAACAAAGTGAAAAGCAAACCTTAAAACTCCTTAAAATGCGAAGCAAAATCCTCAAATTTACACAAGTAAAATCTTTGAATGAACAATGTTCACTTGGTTACATAAGTTCATATGATGGTCAAGAAACAATACTTTACTTGCACTACACATCATAAACTATCTTGACCATTTAGCACATGTACAGTGAACATATTTCTCGAGACGAGGAAACAAATACCCTTATCTTCGAAGCACTGCAGATGAATTTCTCTGAGAACTCGTTTCAGTCCCATTATCATCGACCGTACTGTCTCCAGTACCGAATTCTTCTACATGAGCAGTCGGAAAGAAATAAGGGTCGAGGTTGATGCTTCCTCCTTTGTCCTTCTTCAAACTGTCTTCAATTCCATTGTAGTCCAAATTCTGCAGAACATCCGGAAGTGGCTTACCGTCCTTGTCAATCGTACCAACTTCTAGGTCCTTCTCCTTCGAGTTGATATTATCACCACCAAATCTTTTTGTTATGGATCCTAGTATCGAATGATCTTCTTCGGTGACCATGTCCTGAAAATTGACCAGCAATGGTGCTGTCTTAGAGAAAAGGATTTCCTTGAGGTTCTTTATCATCCCTCGATCAAATGGATTCTCTTTCTTATCATAACGATACCGGAAATTTTCATATGTCGTCTGTAACAAATATAAACCAAGCTAAGATAATGGAAACTTCATATATATCAACGAAATCTCAATTTATGATACTAAACAATATCAACGAACCATTGTTTTGAATTATATATTATCGAAATCTAGGTAAGGCTTTTAAAGGAAAATTTTAGAATTCGGACTTTTTTTTTCTTTCACTAGTGAAAATGGCCTTCGGATAAAATTCGCCAACATTCATTCCAGCATGATCGCAAAGTTGGTATCTGATAAATGAAGGCTCTGGAGACAAGTTTAACATACAAGAAAGTTGTAAATTTAGCCCCTATTTGACAACCATACTTTTGGAAAAAAGAGTTCTGAATAGTGATTTTTAGAAGAATGTATTAAAAAGTAGGAAAAATTTGGGTTTACTAGCAGAATATTTTATCGTCAATGTGTGGTTGAAAATGAGGATGTAGAAAAAAAAAAGTTTAAAAAGAATGTTTGTCAAACAAGGCTTAATAAATTGATTGAAATTATAAAAAGAAAAAAATAATCATCATATAACATAGGAATTTCATAACTCTTAGGACACGAAACATCATTAATCCATGAAGAGAGAAGCTAACCTTGTTTGTGGACATTAGATAGAAATGGAAGACGCTAAGCCCACCAACAAACCACACTACAATGAAGCAGTACGCCATTAGAATGACTGATACAACGTCCCTCGACATGGCATCCCATATGCCTCCCCATTCTTTAAGGAGGTTCAACAAAGAAAACGTGAAAACATATATGCACAAGATTGTTGATGTCGATATAAATAAGATGAAAGTCCGGTAGTTCCGCTGCACCAAATCAAACACGGGGGAGGCATTTTTTTAATCAAGAAACTGAAGTAAAAATTTATTTGTAACAATGAAATTAAGACTGATGATAGTTATGTGATAATGATGTGGAACAATGCTGACACAAGACGAACCAAAAATGGCTATTGGACCTCCTTACCTGTAACAAATCACCATTTGTCATTCTATTTCTAGAGAATATATCAAATTCTAATGCCTCAGAATCATTCTTTGAAACAATTGAAATTGAATTTATAATTCCTTCTATTTCAAGGTCCCAAATCCATACTTTCAAAGACAATCATTTACAATCTTACAAAAAAGTATATTTGAGAAACTGCCAGGCCACTAAAGATTAAATTGCTGTTAGTTGTAACCTAGAATCAGACAAAACTAAAGATTTAGAATTTTGTATGATCAAGATTGGTGCCTTCCCTTTAATACAAAAGTAATAATTGACTGATGCAAAATTCATTTCCAGTGATAAAAAGCAAAGAGGCATTAAAATGATAAATGAAAAATGGTAATGAGTTCATTGCATTAGTTTGTAAAACAAGATGACCTGCTGAGGACAAAATGTAAATAGCAAAACCATTATAGATAATCATATATAACGAGTAGATGAAACGAGAACTTCTTAGCAAAAACTAAACTAACTATAAGTGGTAGACTTACAACTCCAACACTCTGACCCACTCATGGACAGTGATGATCAAACCTCTGGACACAATTGTTGCAGATGGAGCAATGAGAAGCACGAGGTGGACGATATAACAAACAAGTGTCACAGAACTTCACTCTAACTATGTGGCCATTGACAAAAATGTCCTTTGTTCTAGGTAGTTTTATCTCAGGAGTTGCATTGTACATCCACTCCACAGATGAAGCAGAAAATGATTCATCTGATTCAGGCGGGTGTGAGTTCCTAGGAATTATTCCCGGATCTCTTGAAGATGTCATGAAGAGAAAAGTCAAATCCTGTAAAGGTCTCAATTTTTATTTTTTATTTTTTAATGCAAAATCAGCATTTTTAAGACCAAAAACCTAATCTCTTTGTATTTTTCCTTGAAAACAATATCAGAATACATACCAAAATTGTGAGGACAAGTCCCACTGTCAATACAACATGCCGATACAAGAAGTCAGCTTCTTGAGCCCTCACAAGCGTTTTGATACAGAATGTTAATGCAGGGGCCCCTATCAAGAATGTTGATAAAAGGCATGATGGCCCATCCGGACCAAAGATCAGTCTCCCACCACACAAAAATTTCTGAAATATAATTGAAGGAATATGCGATTACATCATTCTGTGGGTAAACATATAGTTATAGTTGATCTTAGGTGCAATTCAAATGCTTATATTTTACAAAGGTATCTCGATTATGAGAGTGAGAATGTGTGATCATACGTGTGTCTTACAGCTTCCTTATATCACAAACATCATATAAAGCTCTAACAGATTAGGCTGTAGCACCACAAGGAAGACATACATTCCCCTGATCATGTAATGATTGCACCATGTTCCTCTGTTTGAGGAAAAAATGCAAGTGATTGAAGGAAATAAGCATGTCAATCAGCTTAATTAAGGGGCTCAGCAAACGGTATATTGTTATAAGATGTAAGTTAAAGGTGAATAAGATAGAATATACAAGGAAAGTTATACTGTACCTTTTGCCTTGAGAATAGTTATATTTTTGAAGAAAACAAAAGAAATCTCTCCAGAAACATTCATTCAAGTGGTTAATCATGGTCTTGATGTATGTATATTGAGTGACAACTCAAGCATTGGAAAAACTAAAAGAAACAGAGGAGAAAGTTCTCTTTCTGATCGAGTGAGAAAGCTGTGCACTATCTTACCCAAATATATGCACCAAGTAAAACCTCAAAAATTGTAGATGTCCAGAGCTTATCAATGAAAGAATATAGACATTTTATCGCATCCAACCGAAAAAATTGTGGATCTCATTATTGTTTGGTCAAAATAAAAACCACAGAAGACTGTGAACGAACAAGGATGGCACTGATTAAGTCAACACTGTTGCAATTTGGAAGGTTTATGGGCATCTTCCTAGTAAGCTAGATGAAAAATACACTACTTGAAAATTCAAAATAAATTGCTCCAATTTAAAATCAGAAATCACAGGCATCAATGCTACTTCAAATCAAAATAACCATCCTGAATACTGTAATGTAGTCTCTAATGAAAAGCCATACATCAAAACGAGCTCTGTCCTTCAAATGATTTTCCATTCACTACCAAGGCTAGTTGCAATAATCAGGTTCTTCCGTCAATATTTACAATCATTATAAAGACCCGGAAAGTTTTCTTGATCAATTTCACATAAAAACACATCAGACAAGATTACCAGGCTATCCACAAATAAAAACAAAAATCTGTTATATAAAATTTAGTTTTCTTCAGGAGGCGGATCCAACCCTGTCAACCATACAGCAGCAAATGATTGATCACGACAAATTAAATAAATTGATACTATAACATCAGCATCTATGTTCAAGAATTGCTTGCAAAAAAGCAAAGATAATATTAAAACAACCCTTTAAATTCCCAAGAAATCATTTAACAATAGCAATACTGAGAATTAAATTAAAAAAAAAGTCTCTAATGTATAATAATAGAAATAAAAAAGAATTAAAGGAAACAAGAAAAAGGGCTTACATTACGACCCTTCCAAACGCGGTAAAGCATTGTTTCGGGTCTGGGAGGGGCAAAATCTTGATTCTGAGTCCCACCCATCAAAGACCTGGTTTAATCAAAATCTATTATCTTTTTGCTATTTGACATGCAAAATAATATCCATCAATGAGTGAGAAGAAATCAAATTTTCGCCACAGTGGCCGGGCCCGGTTGAAGCATGGAGAGGAAGAGACCAATATCCTTCTCTATCTCTCTCTCTTTGTTTTTTTTAACCTTTTTGTGCAATACCAGTTGCCCCTGGTCTACATCCTTCAAACACAATTAATTTCATTTCATCTCCCTCACTCTCGACCCCTGGAAGTTGCAACGGTAGAGTTGGAGATTTTCCATTTTTAAGCGGATTTTTCGCGGCTAGTACACTGTACAACAATGGAAACACGCGCTATTCAACGGACATGTTTTTAATATTTCCATTTTTTTTTTTTGCCCTTTTCGAGATTTTTGAGAAAATGGGCCCCTAATCTTTACCATCTTTGCGAAAATGGCCCCTAACATTTGTTTCTTGGCCTATGTGCTTTGGTGAGTAATTGATCCTTCTCTTGGAAAAGACCAATATACCCCTAATTTTAATTAGTAAAAATTGTAATTGGGTCTCTAATATTTGAAAAAGGTACAAATGGATCCTATACTTCTATTTTTATTTTTTATTTTTAAAATAAAAGAAACTAATTAGCTTTTTCTTTGTCTAGAATTAAGAATTTATTGACAAACTAATCATACATGTAATCTGTTTTGTATATTTTACGAACTATTACGAAATAATTTATAATCCATTTGCAACCAATTTATATATAAATGATTTGTAAGCAACCAATTTATAAATGATTTATAAATTCAATCAAAATCAAACATTAATTTCAACTATAAAATCATAAAAAATTATTCATGTATTATGTGATACTCATTACCATTCTCTTTGTAAATTGATTTATAATCAATAATTTGTTAATGAATATTATTAATTTTATTATTAAGTAATTGTATTATTTAATAGTTAAAACAAAAAAGGAAAGATGGCCTATGTTCTGAATCTATTTTTTTTTATTAACTGTAAATACTATAACTTAAAGTCTTTAACTATATTTTTTTTTGTAAAATAAAAATATAATGAGATTGATTGAATATCTTAAAATGATATACGTCATTTTGATATATCTTTATCGTAATTTTTATTCAAAATTTTCGTATAACAAAGCAATTGCATACACCTAAAGCACGATAACTAACCTTTTTTTCCACTCAAGAAAATTTAAGTGACACGACTATAGTGTTATATTCAGTAAGCTAAATTACATATTATTAAATAAAGGTTCAAGATGCATTTGAACTATTCCAAAGGTTATGGACCTAACTGCAAATTTTTCTAATTAAAAAAAAAGGGGCACATTGATCATTTTAACCTAAAAGGGACGAATTGTTCACCAAAATACAGAGGTCGGGGATGTCCATGCCAAAGATTATAACATTAGGGACCATTTGAATACATGAGGCAATATTAGAGATCATTCACGCCAAATTTCTTTAATACCTCACAACATCATGTGTACGTAAATCATTATATACATATGGTACAATCGATAGATTTAAACCTTGACCTTGCCCCGAATACAGCAACCACCAACGGCCCCATTCTTGAATCTACCAGCAAAATCTTACACGAAAAATCCAACTGAAACGAGCGTTTCGAGAATTTTCCTTAAAATAAACTTTCGTGACTTCCACTCTTAATTTGTAAAGGATTATGCATTGTAAATTGAGAATTTTAGAGCTCAACCCCACATGAAAAATCTCGAGTAAAAGTATGTATTCGCCTAAAGGATAAATTTCACATTGATAAAAAATGAAAATATAAACTAAACACAAAGATTTGAACTGCTCCAAATAAAGTTGGTCTTTCAAAATAAAACCTCAAGTTTTAACCTATGCCAAAATTCATTAAACTCCAATAAACAATTTAATCCAACTACACGTATTTATAAACACAAATTCCATTTGGCAAATTAGTGTACACATATATTTTATTAAAAATAATGTTATTTACAATCGCTCACTAGTGTAATCGTCCTCTTATACAATATAAATGTGACGGTAAATGATTTGCTGTATGAAACAATAAAAAACTACTACATTAAT
>CAIGRL010015367.1:0-18639 GCA_903798325.1 Fraxinus xanthoxyloides | reverse complement strand
ATCAATAAAGGCCGGGGACATTCAATATGGCAATGAGTTACTTAACCACATGCATAGAAAGGGTTTGACTCCCGATGCTTTTACCTTTTCAATGTTGATTAATAGGTTATCAAAATTAGGACTGATGGAGGACGCTAAAAGCACGTTTGAGAGAATGACTGCATGTGGCTTCTCTCCTGACATCTCTGTTTATGATTCATTGCTGAAGGGCTTTAGTGTAATGGGCCAAACAGAAGAGATGATTGGTTTACTTCGTAAAATGGGGTCTGAGGGCGTTGTTCTTGACTCTAAAATCACTTCAACTATCATGAAGTGTCTGTGTGATATTTCTGATGATCAAGACNGTCAATTCATCAATAAAGGCCGGGGACATTCAATATGGCAATGAGTTACTTAACCACATGCATAGAAAGGGTTTGACTCCCGATGCTTTTACCTTTTCAATGTTGATTAATAGGTTATCAAAATTAGGACTGATGGAGGACGCTAAAAGCACGTTTGAGAGAATGACTGCATGTGGCTTCTCTCCTGACATCTCTGTTTATGATTCATTGCTGAAGGGCTTTAGTGTAATGGGCCAAACAGAAGAGATGATTGGTTTACTTCGTAAAATGGGGTCTGAGGGCGTTGTTCTTGACTCTAAAATCACTTCAACTATCATGAAGTTTCTGTGTGATATTTCTGATGATCAAGACGTTGTGGAGCTTCTACCTAAATTTTCCCAAGAGAAATGGAAAAACGGTGGTGTTGCATGTGATGAGTTGTTAATGAAACTCCACAAGATTATTCCTAAGTTTCATTCATAAGCCTTTCAACAGTACTAAAGCAGAAGTGCTGAAGGTTATTTGTCTGTTTCCTGAATCCTTACCTATTTGATGATCCAAGCTCCAGAGTAATCTCTCTTTCTTTCTGAATGTGTGCGCGTGCACTTGTAAATGCACTTATTAACTGCATTGATAATGTGTATATGAATAAGTTCCTTTTCCTATCAGAATTTACTTTTCTGGTCAGCTGCTCCCAGTTTCCCGACTTCTTTTTCCTTCCTTTTCAAAACTCAAATGTTCTTCCTGTGCTTTTCCACGAGTTTCTGATGATTAAAGCTCAATCAAAAACCATAATCTCAGAACGTCAAAGCAGCAGAATAATCGAGTTTAATTCTCATTAATAATGACTGAATTTAAGTGAGAAGTAGAAGAAAGAACAGAGAGTAGAGATTATAAAGAAGATGAGATTACAGCGAGATTCAGCCGAATGAACTACATCCAAATCCTGATCCTCTGCCTCTCACTCTTATCTGAAATAAACTCTCGCTCTCCCCAATGGTTTTGATTCCAAACAAGTCTTAATAAAATTAAAACGCATTGTCCAATTATATTTATTAAATAATGAAAGCATAAAAAAGAAAAAGAAACGCTGTCATTTAGCTTAAGCTATTTTACTTCGTAAAGCATTACTGTTCACTTTCCCTCTTAAATTCAAACTTCTGTTTCTGGTAACCCAGTTCTTGTTCTTTGCCCAATCTTTCATCACAACTGGTCTTCCTTTTTGATTACATTTTAGGGCCTTTGTTTTTTTTTTTTGGGAAAGAAGAATGCTTTATGTGGCTTTAGACTTGGTCATTCGGAATGAGGGAGTGATAGTTTCCATTAAGCTGCATAGCTAGTATCAAGGTTTGTGGGACCTTATTTAAAAAGAAAATTTGTTGAAATCCAAAATTTTGTGCTGTCAGCAGAAGAATGGGGGCTGAACCATACATTTTAAAGGATCTATATATGATTTTTCCTTTTATGCTCTGAACTCAAAGATTATAAAGTGAAAGTGGGGTAGTGACTATGATGTTGAATGAAGAGTGGTTGTTATATGATATTTTGGGTGTTGTGAATAAAATCTCTAGATGTGTGTGTGTTTTTTCCTTTTTTTTGCTCATAGCAGTCAAGTTTTGTGCTTAATGGGTCTGTTCATATTTCATTGTTAACATCGATCTTGAAAAGGACTAGATTTTGTAACTTGGTTTGTTTAGAAATTTTTAATTGTTACGGATGGAAAACCGTAGAAAGCGATGAAGCACCTATATTCAATAGGAATGGCATCGAGAATTGAAGATACCTTCTAAGGGCATGTGGAAAAACCAGAAATGAATTTTGTTTTTTTTTTTTGTAAACACTTCGCAATGCATAGGTAAACGGTCGTCAAGGTGGTATTTCCTTTGTTTGCCACTCATACTGTTCAGTATCATAGTTGATATTGGAATGACATTTAGCTCTAGTTATCCATAATTATTTGACACGAAATAGAAATTTACTTGTGAAGCAGTACTAAGTTACTATTGTTTTTTTATCTTCTACATTATCAAGAAAAGGAATCCATGTATTGACAGAAGGATTTTGTAAAAAATGATCCATACTCGATGGGAGAACCAACCTAGTGACATTTTAGCTCTTTGGATGTCAAATTGCTTAAGTTTGACTGTGAGTGACTTTGATTGAACACCAAATAGAATCAAAATGCAATGAAAGAAAGAGGGACTGTCATAAGATAAGTTAAAATATTTGATTTGAATCCCAGATGTATTTGGCCCTTTGGCAACTGTTACACAACCCGCAAATTGAATTTAGCCCTTACTCATTATTTTCAAAATATATTTTTCTCTCTTATTTTCAATCAAACATTCTTCAATAAAATAATATTACACTCAAATCCAATTTTTTTTTAACCACACATTTTTCGTCAAAATACTATTCCAAAATGCATTTTTTGCAAAAAATAAAATAAAATAAAATAAAATAATTAGGGCTCCAACAGGCTTTTATTGTCATAACATGGATTTATTGACAGAATTCACCTATTGAAACTGTGGCCATGAGGAAGTGCTTTAATGTTGTCGAATTTTCTCTGTTTGAGATTTGATTTGGCTTAGAGTGGAAAACGTTGGCAAGGTTATTAAATGATACATAGTTTGGTGTTGAATTACATAGTTGAATTTTTTATTTATTCGTGTTTTGGATTATCTAGCATATTTTTATTCTGTATGAATCTTCTTCTAAACATGTAGCACTATTTACAGGTTTGTTATTGATGAGAAATCTGAAAGGGCAACTTGAGGATTTATCAGCAACTTCAAGCTTTGAGTGTAATTTGCTGAATCATAATCTCAGTGATAGTTCTAGTAGTATGAAAATAGAGGATTTGATTCCATATATTTTTTTGCTCCGACAGGAGGAAAAGAATAACAGACATGTAAGTTAATAATGAAAAACTCTTTATCTGTCCTATTTTGATCGAACCCTTGGTTGTAATCAAACTGTCAGGGACCAAGAATCATGGGATGGGAATGATTGATGCTTACCATCAATAATGAAATTGATATTGTTTCCTTTCAATAAATTTGTGCTAGAATTATGCGCTTGTAATTTTCCTTATTGCCTATTCCATCATAAGCTGTTCGGATATTTAATAGCTCGAGGCCAAGAATGAATAAATCATCAATATTATCTTCAACCTTGTGTTAAATTGGAGTTGTGGTTTTTCTCGAATTGAACCAATTTAGGAGGTCGCTTGTAGAAATTGTGACTGTGCAATAAGAACTTCCAAAGAACTTTATTGACAAATGTTTCCTTAATTAAGGCCAGTTTCTGCTTCCTGCATGAAGCCCAACATACACATACATATTGAAAAGCAGCTCTGATGTTCTGGTATTTGTTGAAAATGATTTAATTCTAACATGCATCTTCAGGCCATAAGGTCTTATGCTACCTTTTCATCAACCAACCTTTGAATTTTAGCATTTGCTAGCTGAGAGACTAGTCAAATGTGTAGGGAGGAGCAGTTGCTTTTGGCAACAGTCTCTGTGAATGGGCAATAGTGAAGTTTGCTAGAATTTTTGAGTAATTGATTTTCTTTCTACACCCAAGAAAATTGATGGTTGGTGATATTGGAAAAATATGCAAATCCCACGAGCTAGATTCCAAATTAAACCATAAAGCTGGTGAGAGGAGTTTATCCTTGGGTTCTCCTAAGTTATCTTCGGATAACACACAGTTAGTGACCCAATTTAAACTCTGCACATTGTTTTAATCACACTCACAACTTTTTAACCATATATTTTTATCAAAATTTAATCAGACAGTGGCAACGGTCTCTCTCTCTCTCTCTCCCCCCAGTGTGTGTGATAGAGTAGGGAGAGAAACATGGGAAGAATGTGCATGCAATTCAACACAACTCTGGCAACGGCCTTTACAAAAGAAAATACTGAACAAAAAACCAATCCTAATAGAGTTGAGCTCCCAGCAAAAGTTAAGAAGTCAAGAATTCTGGTAATGGGAGGCACTGGAAGAGTTGGAGGATCTACTGCAATTGCTCTCTCCAAATTTTGTCCTGA
The DNA here is from genome assembly GCA_903798325.1 of Fraxinus xanthoxyloides. Lineage (NCBI taxonomy): Eukaryota > Viridiplantae > Streptophyta > Magnoliopsida > Lamiales > Oleaceae > Fraxinus > Fraxinus xanthoxyloides. The sequence continues at coordinate 14,261 of CAIGRL010015367.1, read as the reverse complement.
TCTTCGCATAGTCGTTGGTGGTCGAAACAGGTAATTAAATCTATACCATCTTTATGCCCGCCATCTGTTTGATATTTTTCTATTCTTTTTTTCTTTTCTTTGTTTAGTTCGAAGAACATTTTTCTTAAAGGGAATTCAAAATCGAAACTGGGTTTTTCTCAGGATTAGAAATGTGCGAGTGATGCATTAGGATGTACATGGACTGATTTTAATTAATTTTAATGGTTTTGGTTTGTTTGCATGAAAAGAATTCTTGCTGTTCTATTTGTGTGTGTGTGTGTGTGTTGATATTCAAATTTCAAACTCGTTTCCTATGCTTATTTTGTTTGGTTCAAACTTCAAACTCGTTTCCTATGCTTATTTTGTTTGGTTCAAACTTAAAACTTGTTTCCTATGCTTATTACTTCAGAAAATTGAAGGGAGAAGAATTTCATTTTTATGGAATCTCTTATGATCTACTAGCTGTAATTTAAATGTTGGACATAAAGACATAATAAAATAAAATTATACCTGTATATTTGTCCAAATACAGTGTGATTTCATAATTGGATGTGTTAGGAATAGAGCGCTACTCCATTTTTATGAAAGCAATAAAAAACAGAATGAGAATTGAAAACAAACAAAGCAAACACATCAATTTATTGTGATTCATCCTCAATCGGAGAGTCAAGTCCACTTGTTGTTGCAGGTTGTACCATAATGAAGAATGAGAGTAAAAGGTTTTCCTCATACACGCATAATCGGCCACAAAGGTTTTTATCGTACAAATATTATGCTGACCTTCAGTAGAGAGAATAAGTATACAATATGACTAGGCTCTATAAAGTTCTGTTTAATGAATAATTTACTGGCCTGATAAGCCTGTCTTGATTTTGAGAGGTGGTTATTTTCACTGTTAACTTCATTTCGATATCTTTTAATACTTCACCAAGGAATGGTTCACAATGATAAGGCCTCATGTGTTGTTATTTGCTGGCTTCTTCTCTTGGGGAAGTTAATGCCCAGTCACTTTTCAAAATTAGATACTAAAATGTAAGTTTCTTTTTGATGACAGGGAAAAGGGGGATGCAATGGTAGCTAAACTTGGGAACAATTCAGAATTCTCCGAAGTCAACATTGATGATAATAAATCATTGGAAGAAACTTTGAATGGCTTGTAGTTCTGATTATTTCAAAATAAAGCATGTAAATTTTTATGAACTAAAAGTGATCATTGTTGCCGTCACTGTAAGGATTTAAAGCCCATGCTTAACTGTGGCCCAGCCATGTTCAGATGTGGAACTTGTTGGTCACACTGCTGGGCCGTTTCAACAGGCTGAGAAGTGTACCATGCTTGAAGCTGCTGTTCAGACCAAGGTGAGAGAGAGACAATCAGCATATCATATAGTTTCAGAATTCTATGTTATCTGATAGCTCCATCATGTGAGTACGGCTATCATATCAACATATGACTAAATAGTAATTTTTTTTTATCAAACAGACAGCATATATTGATGTGTGTGATGATACAAGCTATGCAAGGCGTGCAAAATCCTATATGAACAAAGCACTCGATGCAAATATTCCAGCAATCACAACTGGTGGAATCTATCCGGGAGTGAGCAATGGTTCTGTCACGTTATCCTTGCAAAACTATCGATGTATCTAGGAATCTAGTAGAACACATACAGCAAGGAAGGAATTGATAGTGATGAAAATGATATAGTTCTTAGTTGGCTTAGGATCAATGATTTAACACAAACTGGTTCCAACTTCTGGCTACATTACCTCGAGTTTCTTTTATAGCTGTGGCATTTTTGAATACAATCATCTTGCCCACTTCTACTGTTTTGATCAATTCATCGACCATTTCAGTTAATCTCGGTCTTAATTCATAGGTGTTAGGTCATTCATTATCTATGAAACCCAATTTAGCTTGTCCATTGCATTTTGCACAAGTTTGATTGCCAATTACTCTCTTTATAGGAAAGAAATAGCTTTCCCATGATGTCGTTGAGATCTCAAGTGCATGTTCACTTCACCATTATTTTTGCAGTGATGGCTGCAGAACTTGTCCGTGCTGCAAAAACCGAAGGCCAAGGTGAGCCGGAGAGGCTGAGGTAATCACTTGTATATCTTCTACTTACTTTTTTTTTTTAGGAGGTAATCGTCTTTTAAACACAATAGTGCTGAAATTCTTGCCTTACATAGCCTGCACAGGAAAATGTAAACATGCTTCACTGTCACATTTCCATGCAATTTTTCGTTGTATTTTGCGTAACTTGTGTGCTCAAATAACTATGTCTACTTAGCGGAACATGAACAATATAAAAAAATTAACTGAACTGATAAAATGTAATAGAAGTATAGTTTTGAAGTTTGGCTTCATCATTGCAGAAATGACAGCTAAATTCCGGGTGGGGGTAACAAGAAAGCTGGACTATAAACTGATTTTATTTTGAAATGTTACTTCTTAATGTTGATGTTTTCTGGGGTCGTGTTTGAAACAAAGTAGCAACGAGATGCTAATACGAATTAATTGGTTGCAGTGAGTCAGTGACAAAGAGATGAGGCAAGTAATGTCATCACCTTGTACAGGATGATAGGATAATGGCCTTTAATTTGATTACTTATCTCATAATTCCCCCAAAAGTGTTAACAATGTTTACATTGCTCCACCTTTAGTCACTGGTGCAATTCCTACGAACACATGGACAGGGGGGCAGTAATTAATCTCCTTGTACAATTTGTATTTAAATCTAGTACAGTAAACAAGATGAGTTCTATCATATGTGATATCATTGTTTTTATGGCCGCTGGTTTGGTTTCTTATCTCAAAATACCCAAAACACGTTAATATTATTTTTCTTTCTCCTCCTATAATCTCCAGTGTAATTCATTGAAACGAAATGGATTGGACAAGTAATTAATCACTTGTACAAGATGTTTAAATAAAAGTGATATCATCTCTTTTAGAGCCATCAATTTTCTTAGTGTCCTCTAATCTTGGGTGCTATTAAATTCTTGAACCAATGTATTTGTCCTAGGTTCTACTACTATACAGCTGGCTCTGGTGGTGCCGGCCCAACAATATTAGCAACCAGTTTTTTACTTCTAGGAGAGGAGGTCGTTGCATATAATAAAGGTTTGCCGAATGGAATGTGAATTTCTTTATCGGGTACACATATCATATTTTTAAGTTTGATTAAAATGCAGGACTTGTTTTGACAGGAGCAAAAATAAAATTAAAGCCTTATAGCGGAATGCTCAACATCGATTTTGGAATTGGGATCGGAAAGAAGGATGTTTTCCTCTTGTAAGTTTCTCAGATCCCAGAGCACGAAAATTTCCTGATGAAGTTGTTAATCTTGCTGGAGCAATCAAATACCTTTCTCTTATTGGCTTAGTAATAAGCAAATGAGAGTAGTAACAAAATGAAATGACTCAAGGCTTAAACTCTAGCATTGCTAGATACCCCCATGTATAGTTCTCAAAATGTTACTCAATTCATTTAACTTGTATATGATGCAACTGAAGGCATAGACACGGAGTTAGGACTATATATATACCTGATATGAGGAAGCTAGTATCATTGTTGAATTTCCAAGATCATTATGATTCCCATTTTAGTAATTTGTTCCTGGACTAATTATGGCGCGGTGAACTTCATTAAAAATTATCAAGCTTTTTGTTGTTCAGTTTTCATTATTTGATGATGTGCAAAGAGAAGTAAGTTGTGGCTTCTTTTCTAGCTGGTCATTCTTCTCTTGTATAGATATTCTAAAACTATTCTATTTCAGGAACTTGCCAGAGGTCAGAAGTATTCACGAGGTCCTTAAAGTTCCAACTGTCAGTGCTAGGTTTGGAACTTCACCTTTCTTCTGGAATTGGGGAATGGCAGCTATGACGAGGCTTCTTCCTTCAGTATGTGACTTAACTTTGAAAATCAAATCGACACTTACTGCATCTGTTGTTATTTTGATTCATAGGTATAGTATATGTCTTAGGTGTTTTTTTTAGAACAGTGTAATGATATGTAATAGAGCATATCAGGCATCTGATACCTCTTTCTAGGAAATGGTTGCTGCCTTCTTGTGGAATCGGATAGCCTTCCAGTATCTATATTCTTATACGAATCAGTTTTTATTCTCAACAAGGTTAATATTGAACCGCCTCACCGAAATTCTTTAATTGTTAAGAGAGGGGACTCACATTAATTTAAATTATGTCTTCAACACGCACCTCATGTCCAGGTTGGATTCATTTTTTCATTGAAGATCAATTTCATAAGTGTGTGGCGGCAAAACTTGAACTCAGGGCCTAATACTATGTAAACTACCTCATCTAAAAGTTTAAGTTGTTAGAGAATGGACAAACTTATTTAAATTGCGTATACAATAGTTAATGATCGTAATCTCTTGCTCACTACTGCTAAAATAAAACCAGTGAAGAAATGTAATCCAATGTCTTGACGACATGAATGATAATTTTGTACCTCACACAAGTCACGGCTGAGATAACTCATTCAACCTTTTATTTGCCTATGTAACATTGAATATATGTGCAGGAATTTCTAAGTGACAGAAGCAAAGTTCAACAATTGTTTCAACTAATTGATCCTTTAGTTCGAGCAGTTGATGGGATTTCTGGAGAGAAAGTCTCAATGCGGGTGTGTTTTTGTCTTTTAATTCTCTTCGCTTCTAAGAAATGTTGGACTTAAAAAATAGTATCATAAAGAAAATTTGAATTGATAAATTAGCATCCTGTTTTTCATTTCCTTTTGAACAGGTTGATCTGGAGTGTTCAAATGGGCGCCACAGAATAGGAATTTTCAGTTACAGAAGGCTATCCGAGTAAAAATCTATTTTGTTTTCTCGCTCTAATGGTGGTAGTTGTTTCTTACATCTACTTGATACATTGATTCGAAACTCTCCATATTGACATCCTCAGACTGCTTTTACTGTACATCCTGTACTCTTAGCGCTTCACTGAATCTCTTGAATTACGTAAAAACCTGAGGTCTGAGGGTATTTTCTGTCATCATATGTTGTTTAATACATGTATAATGGATATACGTCTTTCAGATCAGTGGGAATGGCAACTGCTGCATTTGTACTTGCCATGCTCGAGGGAGGCACACAACCGGGCGTTTGGTTTCCAGAAGAGGTATGCAGGCCGTATAATCAAAACATTATGGAGAACAAGTATACGCTTATTTACATATGATCGCAGTACATATCTGGTTAAGCTCGACAGTTTAGTCAGAAGTAGATAAATATTTTATTGGTCGAAGTTGAAAATAAGTTGCTCATAGGTTAAAAGTAATCCAAATATATTCGGAGACAAAAAGTTACTTTTACATTGTTTTAAGCACAGCCAAACATGTTATGATAACAATATTATGGAGAATAACTGGATGAATGCAAACTATATGTGTCTAGCCATTTGTACTAATTATTCGCTTTGCATGTAGCCTGAAGGAATCGCAATTGAGGCGCTTGAACCTCTTCTGAAACGTGCGACGCAAGGAAGGGTCAATTTCATAATGAACAAGTATGAAACTTTCCTACTGCAAATCTATTTCCTACCTTTATTTAGTTAGCTTATAAGCTTTGGCTAAATCAATTACTTTTCACTTTTCATAGGGCTCCATGGATGGTTGAAACAGACCCTAAAGAGGTTGGATTTGGAATTTATGTATGACATACTCCCTGTAACAATTTCTTGAAATTGGAATCTTCATTTTCCTATTCATACCAGAGGTAAACTACAGTCGTGAATTTTGATACCTATAAGAAGCTTATGCTCATTTGTCTCAACTATTTTTTTTCTTTTACTGGAGTATTTTGGTTGTCAACTATGATTTTTAAAATTAATTTTTCTATTAGCAAAACTTACTTCCAAGAAAAGTAACTTGTACGTACAACAAAAGTAGCTATATTCCTATTGCATAAAAATTGTAGAGAAAGTTGCCATAGATGTATAATGGTTTCATGAACTGGATAGAGACTGGTCCTCTGGTTATCTCAATGAATGTAATAGAATTCGACTACAAGACCCGCTCGTTGGGGCAAAGGAATGTTGAGTAGCACCAATGACATCCAAATTTTTATGACGCTTTTAACCACAGTTATACCCTTATAAAATACCATACATAAGGTGTGTATGAATTCTATTATCTCAATGAATGTAATTATGTCTTCACCATCAATTTGCGAGTTTAACTTTAACCACAAACAAACATACTCGAAAATAAAATTCCATTTAATATATTTATCAGAGTATCATACTTTAAAATCCGACTTGACATCATAAGTAAGAAGTTAACATGTAAAAAGACTTTACCTGATTGCATCTAGAAACTTGTTTAAGAGTAAAAAAAAAAACAAACATTGTCATAATCACTTCAAGTAGACATCTATTCTCAACAACCCTTATTTTATTAGGTGTATTTACATAATTAGATGAACAATTGTCTCATTTAAGGAAGGTATTTTTTCGGGACATCTAAAGTACACTTACCTATAGCCGATCCTTAAAATGTGAATTTTTTAACCTTAGCGGCATAATTTTGTTCTCAACACACCCGCACATGATCATGTCCTTCATGCACCAAATATGTTGTTATAATTGTTCATACATCTCTCCCACCCCGCACCCCCCAACACAATACACCTTGTTTTTGAGGTAAGAGTCAAGTTCAGTATAATCAGCCCCGCAGCCTATTGATAACCAATTCACATCACAGGAAGAAACTTGTAACAACCAGAACAAAAGTTGACCACAAAGTCAGGTTACTAACCACTCAATGATCTCATACTAGCTCGCTCAAACTAGTTTTCACTATAAAACTCAAATTTCCTTTTAGAGGATTCTACTCCCTTACCTGTACCCATAAGTGAACTCTGCCTCAAACAACGAACAAAGATTCTCCCGTTCCCAAGAGAAGGGTTATCCACTATAAAGTTGGACAAGAATTGCCAATTACTTTTCAATAGTAAATCTAAACACTTGTTTATATGCATATAGGAATCAGTGTAAATCTGCTTCCTCTGTTTACATACAGTTTACATACATGACGCAACAAAATTGTGTTCTTTGGGAGGGACACGGCAAATTGTAAATCAGTTCTAAATTGTCAACTAAAATTCACATGCTACAACCTTAAATTTTTGCATAATTCATGACCATGTTACACATATTAGACCCTATAGTTTCATACACATATTAGACCCTATAGTTTCACTAAATACAGTGCTAAAGGAAACATTATATTGCCAAAAAATACACTCGCTTTGTCATTTAATTTTCAAATCACTACAAAAAAGTTCTATACAATAACATAGATCTCAAAATGCAAATTTACACCAAAACTCACTATTGTTTACATGTACCAGAAAATTTAACTGCCATGTTATCCATCCACAGTCCTGGAAAACTGCAGTTCTTATATTTAAACAAGTTCAAATGACAAGGTAACTCAGGGCTTCTTACAGAGAAAATGTAGTTCTTAGGTTAGCAACTGTCAAAGATCATCAACCTTTTCATCAGGATCAATATGCATCAGGAAAGCAATTGCTCGTTCCTCTCTTTTAAGTAAATGCATATACCACCCCCTTCATATATGTTTCCAGAATACAAAAGGATAACACGTCTTCAGCACCGACCTAGCTAATGCTATCTTTTCTTCAAATTCTCCAATTATATCAACAAACCAACAGGTTTTTTCTCGTCAATGCACATAAACTATCTTCAAATTCTCCAATTATATCAACAAACCAACAGGTTTTTTCTCGTCAATGCGTATAAACCACAAATGTAGCAGATGTACCGTTCAGACTTTCCAATTTCAAAAACAAAAAAATCCATCCATTGGCCACCTGCTGTTCCGAGTTGCTGGAATCATTTTCCCAAATTTATGGAGTCTTAACAGGGCTATAAACCAACAGTTGATTAAGCCCACTACGGTTCATGGCTCGGATTTTAGATTCATACGGAGGAACAGACATCACGAGTACCAGTTATATCGGTTTCTTTCTGACCCTCTGGGTTGGGAGTTCCCATACGATTTCCAATCATCTGGTCATTGTCTCCAACTACCAGTTCTCTCATAATTTTGGAAATCGGAATGCATTTTTGACATGTTTCCTTTGCCTCTGTTTTGAGAATTTCGCATCTCTTCTTCCTGATCATACCGTGAACGCTACAAGTAGATGTAATTTAGCCAAGTAAATGAAGGTTGATGCTATAATCAATTGGTCGACACTCCAAAGCAGTCTTTGTAGTGGATTGTTTTGTTGGTGCATGTCAAATCATGAAACTAATTTTGAGTAGTGAAAAATAAATGCTTAAAAAATGAGGAATGAACAGCGATGGAAAGGAGCATACTGTTTACACATGGGGAGACGCTAATTTTAAGTGTCATACTAGAAACATCAGCTCATCTCCAAATGGGTTGGGGTGAGAGGAAGAAAAAAATTGCAACATTATGAACAGTGAGAAATCTTGTTAGAAAATTATGGACATTTTCCAAGTTTGCAGTATTGTACCATTTTTTGAAACATGAGTCTTGTAGCTTTAACATGAAACCCACTGATCACAACATCAAACAAATACAAAAAAGACCAAAGTCTTAGTACCAAAAAATTTGGGGTCGTTTTCATTCCCTTCAAGCCAATACCTCATATAAAATGAAAATCTCTTCAAAATAATTGAGCAAATTTACAAAAATCAACATGCACTTGTATTGAAAGCCTGGGGAAAACATAAAATGGGAGAACCAGGAGTCAATGATTAACATTATACCCCAGCAGACTAACTCAATACACCTATGGTTCATATGCATATACTTTATCACCTCCAACCACCAGGATTTCTGCTTTAACTTAAATTTTACCATACCACGCCAGAGGAACTTATATGTGCTTTCCAAATGTATAAAAAGAGGTGGATAACCTGTAATAATTTAGAACTGAAACAAACCTTTGTAGGGTCTGAAAGTACTGCATATGCCTCCCCAATCATTTTAAAGAGCCTGTCTGCATCTTTATGTACCTCTTCTGCTATTTCTTTCCAGAGCCCATCGTCTCCATTTTCACTTCTAGGCAAGGACTGACCAGCCTGAATCATTGGGAAGTCTATTCATTTATGTAGCTATGTATTTGTCTAAAAATGCAATGAATATAGAGGCACATTCATCCAGAAGCAAACATTTATCGAAAAACCTTGTCAGGGTGATATTTGAGTGCAGCTTTTCGATAAGCCTTCTTAATTTCTGATGCTGAAGCAGACAGGTCAACTCCCCTGGCATTTAAAAGCATCTCATCATTCAAAAAAACATAAAAGAATGAAAAGTTTCCAAAAAATCATATACGCAAAGATAGACATAAAATTCTTGTAAAAATATTATCTTTGATAAATGAAAAACTAAAAGTTGGGTCATAAAGGCAGGTGCTTGAAAGTGGCAACAAATATGCTGCTCTACTTGCAGCATTAAATCAAAATTTTCCATAATCAGAGACCATTTTCTGAATTCATTTTTTTTTCAAGGAGGTGAGAAAAAGGGAGGTGTATCACTAATCATTGTGGAATAAAGCATCATGTTTGCATTGATGGTGTATCCCTTTTATTGTACTTTACACATATATGGACAAAACAGTTACTTTAATCTATTTTGAATTACTTCTTTGTCCTTGAGAAGCCTAATCCTGCATTGTTGCGTGGGTATTCAAAAATATTGATATTGGCATTGGTTGCTACAAGCGATGAAAAATGTAGCAGCATTGAATAGCACTCTTTCCCGAAACTGAAAAATAGCTAATGCTACTTGAAGCCTTTTCTCTTAAACTTTTACTTATTTGAATTAAGTTCCAAGTTAGTCAACATACTATGTATACTACTTCCCCTTAAATCAAATTATCCCCATTCGGAAAAAACTACTTAAGTAATCTGTTCAACATTAATCTGTTTATTTGATCGATCAAAATTGGGCTAGGTTGGCTACATATGAAATAAGTTACAATGGAAACTGATGCAGACATCATTTTTCTAATAGGAATTTTTCATCATTTATGTTTTTATTATTGGGCTTGTATTATTGGGTTGGCCCAAGCCCAATACTAGTAGGGTTACGTTATAGTAATATGGAGAGGGGTAATCCTCCACAAAATTGTCTTTACTTAAAACACGCATATGTCATAAAACTGCTATTGTGGACTGTTAAAAGCAAGGAAAAACTATTTTAAGTCCTAGAACTACATGTAGATTCCTAACATTTGCCCAAAGGATCTCAATGTCGTAGGAGAAAATCTACACTTAATCCAAACCATTTTAACGGTTAGAAGCATAAATACTTTAAAAGTTTCAACACTTGGAGAACTCTGAACTTTAGGTAAAGAATGTTCTTGCAAGATTTTTAATAGACCACATGATGTAAACTACCAGGACACAGTAATGAGATGAAACACAACCACAACAAGCTTTCAAATATATCTGCAGAAACACTTTAATCAGTAAGAAAGATCGTTACAAGTTGCATAACAAGCAGAAATCTATGCATAAAAAGCAACAAATAACATTATCTAAGGGATAATCTGAATTTTGACACGGTAAAAAAAGAATAACAGAGTTGATATTCTTGGAAGACAGCATTTAGCTGAATGATTAAAGCATGTTCAGATCCTTAACCAGAGATACTTACAGAATGAGATACATGTTCAGGGGGAATTCGTTTCTGGCTGCATTTTCCATTGCAGAAAGTTTTAGTCGTGCTTGTCTAAGCTCAGTCATGCAACGCATTTTATCAGATGGTGCAGATTGCTCTGTCTTACTTTCCACTTGATTTAAAAGAAGGGATACAAGTTTCTGAAGATCTGCAGCTGCCTGTCCATAATCTCTAATCATCTCAAACAACATGGCTCGTCTAGAAATGGCCTGCAAATATACAGTCAAATATTAAAAAGGTTGTAGGGAAACCACCAAAGCGATCAGAACCATCTTTTTATGCTCCTTTGTGGGAAGTCCACATATATCTAAGTTGAGGTAAGATACAATCGGCAAGTAAAAAACCAACATATAACTATGTGTCTATATGGTTTCCGAATGAATGGTTGAGCAAATGAGTGAAATTTGAGTTGAAATTCACCTCAAAAACTTCAAATTGTTTAATAACCAAGTTTGTATACGATCAGAATTAGTGATGCCTGCTCTAGAGCTGACCTTGGAAATTATGAAAATATGCAAATGCACAATAGACGTTTTTAGCTAAGCTTAAAAGGTTTACTTATAACTAAATAAGTCTTAAAATAAATAGTTTTTTATTGATCAAAACTGGAAATAAGTAGGTACTTTAATAGTAAGGTAAGAGTTACTTTCAAAATAAGCAAGGTTTTTTTACCTTACAAGGATGAAAAAATTATGTTACTCAAAACATGTTTGGAAATGAGAAGTTATTATTAAAAAGTAAATTTACTTATATTTATGCTTAGCACAACATGCTCAGAACTTAACTTTTTCCAGCATCTAGACAGACAGCCAAGCATTAGTTAGCCTCAATATTATATAAAGATGCTACAACTTAAATGTTTTAGAGGCAAACCTTTAAATAGTTTCCATCAAGGGCTATAGCCAGGCTGCAATCTGCTAGGGCGTCTATAATTTGGCCCATAGCCCAATACGCAGCAGCACGGTTACAAAAACAAATAGCTGCAAAAGGACGTGACTCTACAGTGCATGTGATAGCAGCAGTGTAATGTTCAACAGCTTCTGCATTCTTTCCAGATTGATATGCTTTGTTTCCCGCAGCCTGAAGAATGAAAGAACAGGGTCGAAAAATTCAATGCATTAAGTTTTACTCACAGCGATAGGAGGATGGGAAGGGAGAGAAACAAAAAAAAGATGAAAACTTGAAGGTAGAGAACAAAATTCAGAAATATTGAAGATGACGGAACAGTCTCAACTAATCAAATACTACTGTCATAATGAGTCTATAAATTAACTTGATCGAGAGATCATTAATGAATATGTGCTGGTCAGTTATGGTATCCACACATGCTTAAGCCAAATTATCTCTATTCATCAGCCCCTTAAAAAATAAGTTACCAAACCGTGTATTGAACGTCAAAGTAATATGAGAATTTATACAAACTGCATGTTGAAATTTTCTTTTATATCAAAATTCACCTTCAATAAGTAATTTGCGTAAGTTAACCAATCCCTTCGCAATAATATCATTATCACTCATCAGTAACTGTTTAGCATATCTCTAATCCATAATAAATCAGTTGAGAGACGTACCTCCCCGAAAATTAAGATGAGGGTGGGTTTTATTTGACAAACATTCAAACCTGAATGCCTAGTACATATAACAAATATATATTTTGTATTATAAATCAGTGCATCGCTCAATACTTCAAAAGTAAATGCATGTTTAGCCAATGGAAGCCAACCAATGACAATGTACTCTACAAGCAAAAAGTGAACTTGAATCCTATCTTGTTCCAAAAACTACAGTGATCTATGTATTCCATTATATGTGACACAGAGAGATATTAAAGCACAATATAAACTCGCCTTGTGGTGTAATAGCTCATGAATTATGCTAGCCAAAGGTATTATCGATGCCAAAGTCTTGTTTTCTCTCCTGCAGAATCATATTGGCATGAAACCTTCTAGCCAAGAGATGAACCTGATAATATAATTTCTAAACATGAAGGACTTCTGTGTGATATATAATAACACCTATTGAGCATTACCGTTCCACGAGAGACACTAATTTCTCTTGCTTCTTCAGAAAACCCAGGGCTTCCTCAACTCTTCCTAAATAGAAGTAGGACTTCAGAATTAGTGACCAGCACCAGACATAGAAAGAAGGGCTCCTCTGCAGACAAGAAACATGTGACTTTTCTGAAGGGTTATCATCCCCAGGAATTGGAAAGTTCGAATCAGCAGAGCTAAGAGTTTGCTCACATAGCTGAATCACCTCTTCATACTTCTTTAGCTGTTAGTAAAACCAGACCGAAATACTAGTAAGAAATATTTTTATATCATATTTAAGGCTTGAGAACTATATATTATGTTTTTTTTTTAATATTCTAAACTATTTTACAGTACACCCTTGAAGTTTCAAGTAGTATGATAAATACCATAAGAAGAGCATCCACTTTCATTTCAAGTAATTTTTCAGAATAAACACTTGTCATCAAAGCCTCAGTAATCAAACTCAAAGCACATTCAGCATCACTGGATGTTTTTCGTTGCAAGAGTTCAGAAGATTGCTCCATGCATTCTGTTACCTTCTGCCATTCCATAAAAAAAGAAGTAAATCAAATAACTCTCAATTTCAGATGAAGGTAATTTTTAGTACTTCAAAGGGCAAAATACAAAAAAGGTTAAAGCTCAACCACTTACAGATCAAACTTCCATAATTAAGCCCTGTTTGGTACACTCTATAAAACTCAATTTTTCCCAAACTCATTTTCAACCACACATAAAATACTTTTACACAAGGACCCATAACTTTTCCTTGATTTTTAATCACACATTCTCAAAAAAAGGGAAAAAAAATATCACTTCTCACAACATCTATTCTCCAAAAATCTACATCAAACAGGCCCTCAAAGTCTACTAACCTGTATTTCAGTTCCATTAGTCTGTATATATTTCAAATTTCCAACTTAAAATGTTAAAGCATTAGGAAACAATCATTTCTGTTTCTAACAAAAAGTAAAAGAACACATTGTTTCTAGACTCCTTGTTTTGTTAATTTATGAATAAAACTCGACCACTTAAAAAACTACTCTCTATTCCAAAAAACAAAATTAGTCTCTGATTCTGTTTCTCGTGTCAAAAATTCAACCAATTACTCTGCCTTCGCCAAAACTTGGATACCATAATTCATATGTAGTTGTTTATGGAAAGAAGAATTTAATTATGTACCACTCACTGATTTGTTGGGACTACCAACAACTTTCATTTCAAGAGAACGAAATCATTAATTCAGTTTTTTGGTATGCATTTTTCTTTTAATGAACTCATCAAGTCTTGATCATAAGTTCATGTGATTGGCATATAAATTCACCATATTCTTGCATATCTGGTTTCACTAGTTAGTTAAATTCATCGGGAATAGCATATTACCAGCAACAGAAAATCACAAAGGAAAAATTCACAACAGATGATAGTGTCAGGTGATATTATTTCGATACCTGCGCCTTTTCAAGTCCCTCGGATGCTTCTATTATAAGTTTCCTGTCCACACAAACCTCAGGCCCTGCTTGCAAGCA
>CAIGRL010015297.1:0-13109 GCA_903798325.1 Fraxinus xanthoxyloides | reverse complement strand
AACAATTTTAAAATGCACACTGAAAATACAAAACTCAAAATGAATTTAAAACTCAAAATACAAAATTGAAACACGAATAGAATGCCCCTAATGCTCTTATTTTTTTCTCTCTCTCCCTCTCTCTCTCTCACACATCACTATATTCCTTTCTCCTCTTTTTCTCTCTCTATATTCATCATATCCTTTTATGCAAACATCATAAAAACTTGTGTTGGATATTGCACTATTTTTTGTAAGAATTTAAAACAATAATAGTTAGACTTTTTACATCAACAGTGTCATGATATGTCAATTTTATATTCGTTATCTTGTTTTCATTTGTTTTCGTAACAAAATGAATACATTAATTTTATTCATAACGACAAAAAAAATACAAAAGACAGTGTAAAACTTTTTCTTAAAAAATTGACATAATATGCCACTTTCAAATTCTAACACAAAAAATAATATACAAAGATTGATAAAGTATAACATCGTGCTACTTTCTAATTTACAGCAAAGTTTTAATTTATATTCATATTTAAATTTTTACAAGCACACATATATGCATCTCTTTAATTGATCAAAAAAAGAATTCAAATGAGATAATACATGACTTACTTAAAAAAAAAAAGTGACAAAGCATGCTTTTAAGTTCTAGCACATTAATTCATTTGCAAAATATAAATAAAGTGTTATATTATCTCACTTTTTAATTTAAAGTAAAGTTTAAATTCATATTTATATTTAAGTTTCCACAAACACAAACCTATGCATCTCTTTAATTGATTAAAATAGAATTCAAATGATCTAGTCTACGAAGTTCTTAAAAAAATAATAAAGAATGTATATATATATATAATTGATTCAAAAATAATTCAAATAAGATAATCTCCAACCTTCTTAAGGAGTAACATATCATGTCACTTTTCACTTTCTCATATCTATATTTACATTTTCACAAACACATTGCATGCATCACTTGAATTAATTCGAAATTGAATTTTTATGTTAGCACCCAATCCAATTAATACAAGTATGAACTTTCATATATACTAATTGAAAACCATCAATCTGGAGATGAAATTTCACATATACTTGAACAAAAAAAAATTGACAGTTAAAAAAGGTATATTAATCAGCAGTTATCACAATAAATTAGCCTATAATTGATTTTCTTTTACTAAATAATCATGAAATATATAATTTGTTACTAAATGATCAAAAAAAATATAAATAAATTGAATCAAAATTCAGAAATAGCGACCACATAGTTAAACACAATATTAAAGTATATTAACACAATATTTAGATATAAACAATCACCAACCGTTAAAATTCTAATTAATTGAAGTTTGGGGATAAAAATATGTCGAAAAATTTAAGGACATAAACGCGACAATAAGTAAAGATCGTGAAATTTTAAGACAATTAAAATGTATTACAACAAAAATAAAAGATGTGGTGTTAATTTAATCTACTCTTTAACGAAATCTACTCTTTAACAAACGAATTGATGTTAACCATTTACTCAATGCAGGCATGAAAATTAAAAGGGGAAGAATCCATATGCTACAAATTGAAGACTGAGGACGTAATTACTCTAATTTGCATAATGTGAGGACTATTGCGATGTGATGAAAGAATTGTACACGATCTTTGTGAAAGCTCCACATGATTGCCAGCAAATTTACACCAAATTTAGGACCCACTTTAGATAGTGAATACAACATAAATAAATGGAAATTGTTTGTACAGCTCAACTCAAGCCCATGTGATAACTGCTCAAATTCAAACAAATTTTATATTTTTCTTGTTTGGAAAAACTTAAAATGTTGTTAAAATATTGAGTCCGAAGTTAACCATTACATTCTGGAGTCGACAATTTTTATCGACTTTTCAATAACACACATTGTCCAAAAAAAAAAAAAACTTTAAAATAAGAAAACACCAAACATTCTCATCCCTACTTTATATAATTGTCGAAAAAAATTAACACAAATTTTAGGTGTTATATTTAGCCCGTTTGTCTATCATTATAAAGAGAATGGTTTTTTGAATAATGAATATTTGAAAAATATGTGGTTGAAAATAAGTTAAAAAATTTGATCCACATTATTTTGAAAGAATGTATTATGGAATGGTAGATTGATGGAGAATGTGTTGTTGAAAAAAGAAAAAGTTATTAATTTGATGAAAAATATTATTTTATTGAAGAATGTGTCTTTGAAAATAAGTAGAAGAATGAAAATGAAAACTTTAATATATACCAAACATGAGCTTAACCAGTATGCAAGATTGTGAATTTTGACACTATCTTTTGAAATACAAACAACGAGAAAAAAAAATTTAGTTCTCGAAAAAAAGATGAAAAAACTAAATTTGATAATAAAAACCAAAAGAAAAATTAACAATAACACGCGTCATCATTTAAGTGGGATAATTTGAATAATTTAAACGCAAAGAACAAAGCTTTACAATTAGCAAAAGTTCTTAGGCAACACATATAAAAAATAATTGTAAAAACTAATAGCATACACATATGGCAGCTCCCACCTGCCATATCATTAGAAATTGTATAATTTTTTTTTAAAAAAATGATTAATACAAATTTAATTTGTATTATACGCAAATGGCCCTCAGCTCCTCTCAAGTATCTTTGCATCATTTTGCTTCATTCTCACAAGGGATTCAAGAAATTCTTTAACCTGCACATATTTAAAATGTCTCAACTTTATATTTGAATCTATGATATAATAAGAAAACTGAAATTAAAATGATAATAGGAAATTAAATAAAGCTTAATACTGATGTAAACATTCACCTCGGACGTATCCTCGAGAGAGAAGAAAGCATTGCTCTCTTTAGGGACACTAGATACTAGAATTCCATAACCTCGATTCCGCTTCCTCAATACCTGATATAGAAGTAAATCACATTATTACATCGATAAATGAGATTACTAAACTATGTTCGGGAGTTACATTAGTATTTACCTTGAATGCATCTTCATCGGTTCTGTCATCTCCAATATAAATCGGAAGTACATCATTATTGTTACTAAATCCTACAAGATTACGCTTCATCATTCAATAAACGAATGAAATGTTGCTAATCTATAACATTTACCTCCGTTTGGAAAGACTGTGTAATTGGTTTTATTTATTTATAAGTAGATATAAATGAGTGGTGGATAAGTGGATAGTACTTATGAGTTAATTGATGAATGTAATTGAAAATGAAGTTTAACCATTTATAAATTGATTTTGCCAAACAGATGTTAAATCAGATGGAGTTACTGACCAAGGGATTCAAGAAAAAATTCGACTGCCTTTCCTTTATCCCAATCAATCATAGGACGAACCTCTAAAACCTATGCACGGAAGAAGAACAAAGACTGCAAATAAGTATTCGAGTATTTTTTTTTCATCCAATCAATATATATATATATACAAGTATCGACTATATACAAGTATAGTCGTACTCAAAAGGGATTGGAGTCGGTTACCTTTCGTCCATGAGTTAGCCGTAGTTGAGGGTAATCTTTCAAGGTATCGTGAACATATTGTGCAATTACAGGCCAAACCTGAATGTTAAAAGTGCAAAAATAAGGATAATGTTACAAGGCAAACTAAGGACAACTGAAATGTAAGGCGTTCAATGGAAACAATGCTTACATTCTCATCTACGTTTCGATAATGTACGGAGACACAAAATTTATGGTTCTCGACTTTTGCACCTTTTATACCTTTTGTAGTCTCAACAAGAGCTCTAAATACCTGTTTAAAAAAGAAAAATACGGAACTTTACTAGTGATGTTCATTTGATCATTTTTTATTCTTTGACATTATATAAATTCATGAGTGGAAAACACACACACACACACACACACACACCTCATTGATCATTGGTAAAAATTCACTAGCAGGCTGGAACAGATTTACCTCCTTGCCCTAAAAATTTGAAAAGTTAGATGAGCGTCATTTTATAAGAGTGATATAATGAGAAACAATCGCAATCTATCTTTTCAAAAGGAAAAATTTGTCTCTCATACCTGCAGGTCAGTAGATTTGCAACAATTTAAATGGTCAATGGATGCCATGTCTTTGGCTGGGAAAATGATGTCCATACCATGACTACCAGCATAATACAGTTCTGTTAGTCCTACCAACTCAAAAACCTGCTAATTTTTAAAGCAAACAAGAACGTATTAAATAACTGGGAGAACATAGTATAATGGAGAAATTTCTGTATTGACCTTATCACGATTTCTTCCACTGATGATGGCTGTTGGGAAGTACATTGCAACATTTTTAACAGCGGACCGCATCTGAAATTGATATTTGCACGGTCCATTATGTGAGCAAAACACACAAAAACTTAAAGAAATATGAGCTAAGAAGGTGCTTACATCAGCAGACAAAAAAGCTCTATCAGGATCATCTACAATAGGGGAAAGAGTTCCATCGTAATCTAAGAACATCACTATCTTCCTATTCCTTGCACAGTCCATTATTTGTTGGAAGGATTGTAGGGCCGATGGATATTTAATCTGCAAAAACAAAAAATCGAAGATCACAAGGATTATTATAATTATAATCAACAAATTTACAGTGAAAACTCCTACAACATTTATCCATATCTAAATGAATATGTTTTTTCAAACGCACAATCCAAGAATGATAAGCAATTTCTCCATCATCTGCAGATAGCTCAACATTAGTGAAATCCTTCAGAACTTTTTTACGGGGAGGTGACGAAGATTTCATTGCGTCAACCCACCCATTGGACCGAACATCGTCGAGTTTCATGGGCTTCCTTCTTGGAATCGATAGAATGCTCGTTGAGAAAGACGGCCCTGATTGTAAATAAGGCAAAAGACTGGAATGGATTCCCAGTCTAGAGTTGTTTATAGGTGAAGGATCAGTGAGAACAGGAGACGCTTTCGCTGACTTTAAGTCCATACTTAATGTGTTACAATACTTAGTCTAATGCTTTACTTCAAAATGTGTAATGAGTAGCCTTTTACCCAACCCTCTTATCTATGAAAAACCACCTCTTTAATGTCTTTTTGTCACTGCTGCTGGGCAAGCAGTCCATCAAGCACAGGCTTTGCGAAATCTGATGATAAACATCAACATGTTGCTGTCAGTTACAATTTTTGAGCTGTAGCACTTCAAGTTATATAAAATAAATAATATACGATACCTCATCTCCAAAGCTACCATGCATATACAACGCAATGGAACATTTTCGCCGGCAAACTTCTAACCAGTCTGTATAGCATACGCTGATCACTTTTCTCCTGAAAAGCAAAGCATATGCTAATTGTCAAAAATATACGCGAGATTGAACACCAAGAGCCACAATCTTCGACACACACACAAAAAGATCAACACAAAAAAGGATAATAAACCAAAACCGGGCTATCGTCCTCAATATCACCATCTAGACTATAACAACAGTGCAATTTTCATGCACAAAACAGAAGGCATTTCATTTTCCTCTAAAGGACTCAATTTTCATACCTAATTTTAACATCACTTTTTCAAAGGGAAAAACACAACAGTCATCTAACGAAATGAAATGAAGTGGACCACAGCATTTCTTTGCCACTTTTAATCGGAATATTTTGTGAGACTACCAATACTATCCATTGATCCATCACTTACTTTTATCTTTTTAAAAACAAAACTATTTATAAACACTTGCCAAACTTCATAATTGCACACTGATCTGAAACTTAAGAGAGTTGTTTGCCAAGGTAAATTGTACTCCCCCTGTCCCATATAGATAAGCTCACTTTTTCAAATTATAGATCATTTTCCTTATTAAGAGTATAGTTAATTTTTCAGTTTTCTAATGTGCATTTTTATCTACAAATATAAAATACTCCTATTAAACAAGAATTAATAGCATAAAACCACCTAAAAACGTTTTCATGCGTGATATATCCCATACTTATTGAAAATCACATAAAACTCCCATGTTTGAAACTTTTGTGCAAAAAACCCCCATGCTGTCAAGATCCGTCATATTTACCATTAAAAACAGTAAAGAATGTCAAAATTAAAAAATAATAATTGCAATTTTAGTATCCAATTTTTTTTATTCTTTTACAAATTATACCCAATTTTTTAATCTTTTATTTTTTGTAGCACCTATAATTTCAAACCTTTGAAACTTTATTTTCCACCCTACCTTACTTCATCTTCTTCCTCAAAATTTTAGTATTTTATTTAATCCATTCCAAAAATCCTCCAAAACCCCTCACCCCCAAATTCATCATTTCTTCTTCTAGGGCCTGCTCGGTCCGATGGGCCAAACTAGGGCCCAACAATGGAAGAAGGGCCAGCCCTATATTTTATAGGAGCAGGGTCAGCCTGTGAAGTGGGCCAAATAGGGACAGGACGACCCGGCCCATTACCATCCCAATAAGAATAAGTCACTCACCACCTAATCCAGTACAATATGACAACTGTAATGTAGTCCCTACTTGTTCAGTTGTTTGGAACTTCTTCCAAGTGAAAATAGATTCGAATATATCATTTAGCAAAGGAGAGAGTCACAAGCAATTGGCATATAATATCTCCAGCCGTCGGTCCATTATTGCAAATGGACCTACCCCCATCCCACTCTTTCAACCAACCAAATCCACTAGCATGTAGTGCAAATTTTGGCATGTTTCTTGTGGGGAAAATATATGTATTTATCTATTCATATGTAAAGAAATATTTTAATGTACTCCTGTGGAAAAAGCTTATAATTGTGTGCCTTTATATTTAATTATTTATATTATTTATTCAGCCATTGAGAAAAGGAAAAGAGAGAAGGCAACTTGGTTTTATCCTCTCTCTCTCTCTCTCTCTCTCTCTCTCTCTGTCTAATTCTTTAGTTTCTTCTTCTGCAACTCTTCAAAGGAAAACCCAAAAAGTATATAATGGGTGACAGCAGAAATATGGAGTCAAAGATTTCAAAAGAATTAAAATCAGAAACTCAAGCATCCAAGAAAAGGTAAATTTTTCAAGTTTTGGATTTCTTGAGAAGTTGGTTGGTACTAAGAGTACTTTAGGCTTTATGGTTGTTTTTGTCAGTTAGTTGTTTGTGTTTTGGATTACAAAGATTTTTCTTCAAATCAAGAAGAAATTTTTAAAAAATTTATCTTTCAGGAAGAATTTGGACCAGAGGGTTGTGGTGGAGGTGAAAATACAATCAAGTGATAAGAAACAGAAAAGTGAAGGGCCCCCTCCTGATTGTTGGTCTTGGAGAAAATATGGACAAAAACCCATCAAAGGATCTCCATTCCCAAGGTTCATTTTCTTCATCCTATTACAAACTCAGTATGTTGAGGTCATGATACGATCCAAGTGCTCTCTGAGTTGTCTCGGACCTTAAGATCACAATATGATCAAGTGATGTCTGCGCCATCTCAAACCTACACAATTTTTTCTGATACTCAGTCCTTATTATCAGTAGGCTAAAAGCTTTTGTCCTTGCCCTTAATTTCCACTTACCCCACCCCACCCACCAAAATAAGCACTTATTTTTCTTCTTTCTACTTGATTACAGGGGTTACTACAGATGCAGCACATCAAAGGGTTGTTCAGCCAAAAAACAAGTGGAAAGATGCAGAACAGATGCATCCATTCTCATCATCACTTACACATCCAATCATAACCATCCAGGCCCTACACATCATTCCTCCACCAATCAAAATCAAGAGCTCAATGAACCTTCACTCCCAGAACTCACAGAGGATCATCCTGCTACGGATCTAGAAGAAGAACCAGATATAAAGGATCAAGAAACCGCATTGGATGACCATTTCCACTATTCCCAGTCTCCATTCAATTCTGCCCAAGAAATCATTATGGATCAAGAAATGAACCCTTTCACAGAAAATCTGCAAAACCCATATGATTATGATTCACACAGAGTACTTATAAATGAAGAGCCCTTTCTATACTCTCGTCCAATGAACTTCTCAGAATCTAAATCAGAAGAAAATGACTTCTTTGATGAGCTTGAAGAACTACCCATGTCTTCATTTTTGACAAATTTCACGAGAAGTAGTACTTTGCTTGAGGAAAGAATTCTTGTAGACCTTTCTTGATTGCAGCATTCACTTTCAATGCTTGCAGATTTAATTAGAGAAATGTACCTAGCAGACTAGTTGTTCATGTAAATGTAGCTACTACTTTCATTTAGCAAAGTTGATAGTGTCACTTTGATGCGTCGATAGGATGTTAAGGATTAAGCCTTAATCTCGGGAGCAATATCAATGCACTAATGCACATATTTATGGTGGTTTACTGATACCTACTTTCATTTGACGCTTGCTGATGCAGTTTTCCTAAAAAAAAAAGATTACGTGTTTTCACACCTCTCCCCAACAACATCATTTATGTTCTAAGAATGTTTTAGCCACCTAATACATGAATTGATCAATTATACCACATGTACATTCTCATTTACATTCTAACTTGGACTACACCTGAGGAGAAGCCCAAGAGGCCTCTGACTTAGGCCCAGCTTTTTAGGGGGGCAAAAGCTAGGCCTAAATTTATTTTTTGGGAAAATCTCATATATAAGAGATTAAGTATCATTCATTTCAAAATTAAGAATAGATGTTTTAAATTTCAAAAATAAAATTTTTATTAAAATTTATTTATGATTTAATTAATTGTATATTTAATTAATTAATTAAATATATTAATGTCACATATCTATACAATTTGGTCACAAATTAATCAATTAATCAAATATTATTTTTCGATCACAAATCAGAATTTTTATATGTCATAAATTATTTTACAATCACAATTCAAAAGTTTTATAGGTCACGATTTGTTCATCGATCACAAATTAAAAATTTAAAAGTCACAATTTATCGATCGGTCACAAATCACAAATATTACAAGTGACAACTTATTATATAATCACAAATTATCAAATTACGGTAACCAATTAACTTTTTTTAGGTCACATATTATGCCCCTGTTTGGTGCGCATTTTGCCCTCATTCTTAGGAGAAAATTGACCATTGCAAACAAAATGATGCCATTTCATCTGACAAAAATTTGATTAAGGCTGTACCAATTTCAGTCTTTTGATTTTACATTTTCACAATTGCCCTTTTCTAATCAACGGTTGTCAAATGGACAAAAATGCACAAAAGAACAAAACAAGGGCCAAAAGGGAAAATTTGCCACAAATATCGCAAAGTAATATCACACGTATCATATAAGGTGGCCCACTTGAGGTGATATAAAAATGCATTTTGGGAGGAAAAATGCGCACGAAATAGGGGCTATTTTTTGGTCACAATTTATCTTTTTTTATTGGTCACATATTATTTATTGATCATAAATTAACCAATTTAATGGTCACACTCAATCGAATAATATGTGACCATCAACAATGCTTGCAACAACCACCTCCGCATTGCATCCACCACCACCACCGTCGTCGCTCAATAGCAACATCACCATCTCAAACAAACCAAAATATAACCTAAAAATCCCACACCAAATCGCGGCGGTGTAGATCCCGACCATGACGTGCAGCTAACCCTGACCACATCACAAAAATAACCACGACCACCAATTCCAACCATAGCACAAAAATAATGACGACCACCACCGCTGCACGCTCGAATGTACACACCCAACCACAGCACCACCATCGTACACAGAGCACCGCAACCGCACCCATAGCAACACCACCGCACACACCACCACTACTGCTTACCACCGCCGCACCCAATGAAGCTCTTCATTCCCACCTCCGCACCGCACACCTCCACCATCATCACCACTGTACAACTCAATTTTTTATTTTTTAAAAAAAGAACAACGAATCTGCACTGTGCTCAGACCACTGGATAGCGGAGAGGTGTCGTCACGGCGCGACAACACGCTATGCAGAGCTGCCTCATCTGTGGGCAAAAGTACAGTGCTGCTTCTACGAGAAAGCAGAGACTGCTCCATCAATGCCGCACCTAAACACTGAAGTGCCATCTCATTGGAGTGGAAGAGAGAGAAGATAAGGTGAGGGTAGAGAGAGAGTAAAGAAAATAGGTAAATGGTTAGGGTTTTGGTTGGGTGGTTATATATGCATGTTAATTTGATTTTGTAATATAATTATTAATATTAAATTTTTTAATTATAATCTAATTGTTGAATAAACAAACTTTGTATATGGGTGTAATTTTTGAAATTGGATCTTAAAACATATGGGTGTAATTTTCATTTTCCACATTTTTTTCCAAACCCATTGAGCCATTAAATGCGTTGGCCCAAAACATTGTGATGCTTCAAAAGGGAAAAAAATAAAAACGCATCGACATCTATCAAAACGGCAAAATCATGAGAAATCCAAAAGGGCAAAAATCAAGACCAAAGAACAATGGTGGATTATTCCATCAGCAACCAAATTTCAGTTAGTTGTGTTTCTCATTTCTCTCTTTAGATTTGTGAGTATCTATTTTTGTAGTGGAAAATATGTTATTTCTTGTTTTGGAGCTATTTCTTCCATGTGAAACAGGTAACTTTTTCTAAGGGTTAATCTTTTCTATTTTCTTGTTATTAGCAATCTTTTACTTTCTGGGTTTTGTTCAGAATTGAAAATTCAAAGGTTTATTTGGTGTGTTTAAGCAATCTATTGAAAAATGCGAACGGAGCTATAAGTTGAAGAGGGTTTCGATCATCAATTTTATGGTTAAGGTGAGCAATTGTTGTTGATTTTTCACTTGAAATATACTTTTGGTAACGTAGTTTGTTATGTTTTTTTCACGTTTATCTAATTGTATTTGAAGTTAAGAAAAGCGAAAATATAATTATGATTTTATTTTCTATTTTCCATTTTTTATTTCGTTTGTGTAATTTTGCATTAATAAAAGTTGCAATTTGATTGGATTGATTTAGCAAGATTTAATGTGCAAATAGAATTTTATTTGAGCTTGTGGAAAATTGTTTTCTGCTTCACTTTATGTATGTATTGTTGACTGCTATGAAATAATCTTCTAAACTCAAGTTACTGCTTGCATTTCGTTAAATCTAATTTATTAATATTTTGTGAAACTACAGGAGATTGAATGATTGATGTAATTTTTGGCCCATGTTTGGTATACATTAAAATTTTTCTTATCATTTTTCTACTTATTTTCAATCACACATTCTTCAATAAAATAATATTTTCCATCACATCAATAACTTTTCCATATTTTTCAATCACACATTATGTATCAATCTACTATTCCATAATACATTCTTCCAAAATAATGTGGTTCAAACACACCATTATTCTCATTTTATGGTTTAGTAAGTGTAAGTTGTCGAGTGACTTGAGTCAAATATCGTGATTCTGGAGCCCAAAAACCGCAAGATGAGTTGTATTTAAGTTTCGTTTAGAACTTTTTTGATTGTAATATAAATATTTTGAATATTTCAGTTTTATTTGTTACTTTATTGTTGATTTTAAGTTAATAAATTTAGTTCTCTAGAATTCTTATAAAAGAAAAAAATAGATTGCCGTCACAACTTAGGAGTCCAAAATCTGAAGTTCTCCTTAGACCCCACGAAATATAGGTACGGCACCGATTCTGGCCTACCATTTCCCGCGATTCCTCATTGAAGATAAAAGTGTACATCTTAATTAATCTCTAGATACGACAGATCAAAAGAGAACTAAAAGGGTAGTGGTTTCTAACTGTCACGAGTTGATAAACACGAGAATTTAGTGCCTATAATTTTTTATTTTTTATTTTTTTCATCTGTCATCTTGCTTTTGGAGTGGGTTCATTTGATATATAAAATAATATATACAATTGGCAGTTTACTAGACAGGATCCGTTCTGGTGTCGAATCTGCCTCCTCAAAAGCAGTAAAATAGCCCTTTTGTTTATTGGCAACTTTAACAAATTGCACATTTTCAGTACAAAATGCCAATTTTCCAAGGCAGGGGAATCCCATTTGTGGTATAAGATTCAACAAGCATTTGGATTTTTTTTTATCTCCTCCCCATAAATTGGGCTTCCCAGTAACTTATAGATTGATTTATGGAAAGTTTGGCTTGTAGTATTGCAAAGTGGGAATTGCAGTCGCGGTCCCAAATCTTTGATTTTTATTTTGCAGACTTTACCTAAACCTTCACTTTATGCCGCCACCACAGATTCCAAACCCTTGAGAAATTAGTATCGGCGGTCCTTATGGATAGAAATCGTCCAAATCACCGTTAGTCAATCTAGAAAATTAAAAAAAAGGGATATTTTGACCATTTTAGACGAGAGGCATTTCCGTCCATACAGTAATTTCCCTTAAAAAAACAATAAATAAAAGAAAAAAATCACCATCTCACCCCACCCTTCCCCAACATCAAAATCCTGCTGTGCCACCGCCACTATGGCCTCCGCAAGCACCACCGCCATACCCACTTTAGGTTTCACATCCGTGTCTGCCAAATTCACCAACCCTCTTGAGTTCAGTTCCCATTCCAGTCCCCTCGGAAGATAACTCATTAGGGTATATATTTTCCACCACACATCCGTTGTTTTGCACCTTGGTTTCATCACCACTGCCCAATTTTTCTGAGCCAGAAATGGTGCGAATTATCCCATCATCTACACCAAATTCAAGTCTCGGTACCTCCCTTTCCAAATCCATTTAACTTGTATTCCTTTACGGGTCTTTAATTAGGAATACTACTGAGTTAACTCAAAACCAGAACTTGTTTTTTGGGTCTGCTTTCAACATTCAGAGAAAACCTTTGAGTTGAAAATTGGGGTTTGAGATGGTGTTGAAAATTGGGGTTTGAGATGCTTAAATTAATGGTGTTGAAAAATTGTTGTTTGAGATGGTGGGTATGGTGGTGGCGCTCGCGGCGGTGTCGCAGCAGGATTTTGACGTTGGGGAAGGGTGGGAGTGAGGGTGGGTGAGTGGGGGTGGGGTGAGATGCTGATTTTTTTCTTTTATTTAGTGGGTGTTTGATAGATATTATTTTGAAAGAATGTATTTTGGAATGGTAGATTGATGGAGAATGTGTGGTTGAAAAAGAAGGAAAAGTTATTGATGTGATAGAAAGTATTATTTTATGGAAGAATGTGTGGTTGAAAATGAGTAGAAGAATGAGAA
>CAIGRL010015261.1:0-15179 GCA_903798325.1 Fraxinus xanthoxyloides | reverse complement strand
AATTCAATTCATATTTTGAATATTGACCGTTAGAATTATTTTTCTCTCTCTCCTTATCTCGTTATTATTTACGACCATGAATAATTCAATATTCAGTCATACGTTATTTGCTTATCACAATTACAACTCGTGATTAATAAGTTATCAAAACTTGAATTTACGATCTCTATTAATTTAATTTGTTAGAGTCATAATTTAATTAAATAATAGATCTACCATAAATAATAATGTATTATTAAATATACTAAACCCTTGTTTGGTACACATTAGAATTTTCATTCTATTTTTCTACTTATTTCAACCACACATTCTTCAATAAAATAATATTTTTCATCACATCAATAACTTTTCATTCTTTTTGAACCATATATTTTTCATCAATCTATTATTCCAAAATACATTATTTCAAAATAATGTGGCTCAAATGCACCCTAAAGGTGTTTACGTCGAAATTTGATTGGACCTTGAACATAACACTTACATGACCTACATCTTTATCGTATATTGAGCAGTATGTTATTCTTAAACTTAAGTAATGGCCATCATACCTATGATATGCATATTTGGATGAGTCTAGCAGACTTCAAGTTATATATCAAGTTCTTTAACTGAAGTGGAGGAATAAAGTTCTTTGGGACAATAAGACTACAGTAGGTTAGTCCATTGGTGGCATCAGAGATATTAGTCCATCTTTATGCATACATAAAATACTTATGGACGATGATTATAAACCATCTATCGTCAACTAGCATAGATTGAATCCCCGGTTGAAAGATGTAATGAAGGCTAAGGTATTAAAATTATTGAATTCTAGATATAATCTAATATATCTCAAATATCTATGCATTAATTGTGTGGTGGCTAGGGTATTGAGTGAGTCGATCCAAAAATTTTAATATCTAAGACCACCTATTATAGTTCGGACATTTTGTAAATGAAACCATTCGGGTCCACATATTTAATGGAACATAACCCCGAACTAGAACCGTTGATAGAATAAGTTTAGGTAAAAAATCGTGAGCCATCAATACAAATTATGTTCTTTATATCTACCGAAAATAGAAAAAATAAAATATCTCACCAATAGCATCCAATATCGAGCGAACTATGCCACCAAATAATATCTAACATTTAGAAGTGCATAAACACCAAATTAAATACCCAAAGAAAAAAATAAAAATCAACAATAAGGAAGTACAAAATTCCTCAAAGGCTAAAAACAATATAAATTTCATTGAATATCGCAAGTCAAAAAATGGTACTAGGAAATACCAATTTCAATTTGCTTGCATTGATTAGGTGTTGGAGAGTCTTCCTGGACAGTCTTATTACTATGTATTGTGCTTATTCAGGGTACAATATTTAGATTCCTGTACTATTTGAAGATCAAGAAAAGATGACCTTGTCCCTAGGGGGCTTTTGCATTTAGGAGGATGTCGTTTGGTACATGTGATACACGGACTACTATTAATTGTTCAATGAGGTCTATCTTCTTTGGAAATTTTATTAAGATGTTCGTGGATGATTTTCGAGTTTTCAGTTCCATTGTTGATGATTGCCTAGAAACTTGCTTTGGAGTTGAAATGGTATGAAGAAACTAATTTGGTACTCAATTCAGAAAGTGCCAATTCATATTACAAGAATGAATTGTTTTGGTTCCTGTAATCTCCACGAGGCATTGAAGTCGACATGGCAATAAATAGATAATTGAAAAATTGCAACTATTAACTTCAGTGAAGAGTATCTTATGGTTTTTGGAACAAGTTGGATCGCATATGAGATTCATTAATGATCAAAAAGATTTTTCAAGAAAAAAATGTCTTTTCACTTTTCTGATGAGCATTTGACAACTTTTTGCACTTCGAAATCTGATGACGAGACTTATCATAGTTGCACCAGATTGAGGCTACCATTTGAGATTATGCGTGATGTGAGTACCCAAGTGCCGGGAGCAGAATTAGTACAGGGCCCAAACAAGATTCTTCATGTGATTTATTATGCCAGCAAAACTATGCTTAAATCACATTATATCACTATGAAGAATAAATTGTTAACAGTAGTCTTGACTTTTGATGAATTTCAATTGTGTCTCATTGGATTGAAGATGATAGTCTAAACTCACCATCCAACCTTCAAGTACGTGCTCGTGAAGAAGGATGCCATACTCAGACTAATTCAATGGGTGATCTTGCTACAAGAGTTTGATTTGGAGATTCGTGATGAAAATATAACACAACGAGGTCATCTCCTATGGTAAATTGATGCAATTGTCCAAAGCACCATTATTTACAAATTATGTCAATTATGTGGCTAGCAATATCATACACATATGGATTTCTCAAATCATTGTAGGAAGAAGTTCTACTGATGTTAACCTCTACTACAAGAAGGAACTATCTTGAATAGGCGAGGGCCATACCGAATTATCAAGACATATGTACTGAAAGGTGGTGTGAGACTACTAAATTGTGCCTTTTTCAGCTTATGGTGATCATTTGGGGAATAATAAAACAACTACAAAGGTGTAGCAATTGGGCTTCTTTGGCCAACTATGTTCAAGGATCCTTATAACCTTGTGAAATGAGTATGACAGATGTTGCCGCTTTGGAAACATCTCGAGAAGGAATGAAATGTCCTTAAAACAATATCCTAGAGGTCCAACTTTTTAATGTTCTTGGCATTGACTACATGGGTTCATTTACTCGTAGCGGTGAACTATGTTTCAAAGTGGATTGAGGCAGCTTTGTCTACCAATGATGCTCAAGTTGTTGTCAGTTTCTAAAAAAGAACATTTTCACTAGGTTCGGTAAAAATGTGGCTATAATTATTGATGGTTCAAAGTACTTCTGCATTGCATGCATCTGGCTCTTCTAGATAGAAATGGGGTCACACACTGCGTAGCCACAGCCTATAACCCACTGAGGCACTGACTAGTGGCCAAGGTGAAAATTCTTGCAGGGATCTGAAAAGAATCCTTGAGACTACTGTACCTCGCACTAGGATAGGTTCAAGAAATTGAATGATGTCATGGCCTTTAAAATAACTATTGCCATGTCTCTGCACTACTTGGAATTCGGAAAGGCATGTCAATTATTGGTGGAGTTGGAGCATAAGGCATATTGTGCAATTAAATCATTGAATTTTGACTTGAAAGCAGATGGTAAAAAAATCGATGAGATGGATGAGTTCAGACTGAATGCTTATCAGAATCCCCAGATTTTTAAGGGTTGCAGAAAGACTTGGCAAGATGAAAATATTTAGAGTCGAGAAATTATGAAGGATTAGCAAGTTCTTCTGACTAATATTAGAATTGTAGCACGAACTTTGTATAGCTTAACTCAGTCATTTTTTTCTTTTCTGTTTGTTTGTTACTTAATTTAGTTAGTTAGTTGGTTGGTTAGTTCATCCAGCTTAGTTGTTAGTTAGTCCGGCTGGTTTATTCCTTTCTTTTGGCGCCAATTTTGACTGCTTGAAGAATCAATTGATGTGTGATTTTACAAAGTTGAATAAACATATGCCTTGCTGCGTTTGTCCTCTTGCTAAACAGAGGAGACTTTCTTTTGAATCAAACAATAGATTGTCAGCTAATCCCTTTGATCTGATACATTGTGATATTTGGGGGCCTTATCCTGTCACCTCACACTCAGGATATAATTACTTCCTAACTCTAGTGGATAATTGTCCAAGATTTACATGGCTTTACCTCTTAAGGAACAAAGCTGATGCTAAGAGTGTCATTCCCAGGTTTTTCAGAATGATTGATACTCAGTTCAATGCCAAAATAAAAGTATTCAGATCTAATAATGCAAATGAATTATCATTTAATGATTTTTTGCTGAAAATGGAGTGGTGCATCAGTTCAGTTGTGTGGAAAGACCACAACAGAACTCGGTAGTTGAACGTAAACATCGGCATTTACTAAATGTGGCTAGGTCATTGTACTTCCAGACACGAGTTCCTATCAAATTTTGGCTCGAATGTGTTTTGGTGGGCACCTTCTTGATCAATAGAACTCCTTCCCCTATTTTGAAGCATCAGACACCATATGAGATATTGTATGGAAAAGCTGCTGATTACTCAGTGCTTAGAGTATTTGGGTGCTTAGCATTTGCATCTGCATTAACTGCACACAGAAACAAATTCCAGCCACAAGCTCGAGTATGTGTGTTTCTGGGGTATCCCTATAAGGTGAAAGGTTACAAACTCTATGATGTGAAGTCCAAACAGATTTCTTGTCACGAGATGCTGTGTTCCATGAAAATATTTTTCCTTTCTCACACGGTCTTAGAAGCTGACCAATTGTTGGATCCATTTCCTGACTTAGTCTTGCATGTACCTTCTCTGATTTTTCATCAAGATTCAGCCACATGATCAACTCAATATAGGTCACCATCTAATCCATCCATTGAAACTCACCTTTCACCTCAAGTTGAGTCATCACCTGCTGTATCAACATCTTCTGATCCATCCATTGACACTCAAGTTTCACCTCAAGTTGAGCCTTTACCTCCTGCATCACCATCTATTGATGCAGCTTTAGATACCAATCACCTTGATCAGAGTAACAACTTACACACTGAAATTATATCCACATCTGAACCTATTCTACAATTTCCACACTCCACTCTCAAAGAGTCTCTAGACCTCCAAAGTATGTAAGGGAATATCATTGTAATCTCATTTCTCAAAAATCCATTCTTGTTCTTAACTCACCCCATCATCTTGAACATTACATTTCCTATAGCAATTTATCTCCAAAACACAGAGTTTGTTTCAAATATTTCATCTCATTTGGAGTCGCAATTCTTTCATCAAGCAGTTAAATATCCATAATGGCGAGAAGCTATGAAAGCGGAGTTAGAAGATATGGAACTCAACCATACTTGGTTAGTGGTTTCTTTACCAGTGGGTAAACACTCTGTTGGATGTCGATGGGTTTTCAAAAACAAATACAAGTCTTATGGATCAGTTGAACGGCACAAAGCACGTTTGGTAGCTAAGGGATGTACACAATAGGAAGGCCCCGACTATTTTGACACTCTTTCACCAGTGGCAAAAACTATTACTGTCAAAGTGTTATTGGCTATTGCATCTTGTTATAAATGGCATTTAGTTCAACTTGATGTCAATAATGCCTTTTTGAATGGTGACTTATTTGAAGAGGTTTACATGGATCTTCCACTAGGTTATAATGTCCCCAGTAATGTCAGGAAGGGGGAGAGACTTGTTTGCAAATTATAAAAATCCATTTATGGTCTCAAACAAGCATCAAGGCAGTGGAATTCAAAATTTACCCGGGCCCTTCTTCAATATGGCTTTAGGCAATCAAGAGCTGATTATTTTTTGTTTACCAAAAGCTCTGGAAGTGATTTTGTCGCCTTACTTATATAGTTCTGGAAGTGATTTTGTCGCCTTACTTATATATATCTTGATGACATTGTCATCACTGGACCAAATACTCAAACCATTGACTTATTGAAGACGTTCTTGCACTCTCAATTCAAGCTTAGAGACCTAGGAAGTTTAAAATACTTCTTAGGCATCAAAACTGGACGTTCTCATAGTGGAATTGTCATCTCACAACGAAATTATGTTCTCCAATTGCTTGAAGATTCCAGATATCTGGATTGCAAACCAACCATTACTCATATAGATCCCAAAGCCTCGTTGAGCAGTCATGGTGGAGACCTATTGCCAGATGCTTCTCATTATCACCGTTTGATTGGGAGATTGATTTATCTGACCTTATCACGTCCAAATATTACATTTGCACTCCACAAGCTCAGCCAATATCTATCTCAACCTAGGATGCCTCATCTCAAAGTTGTACATCACCTTCTTCGTTATTTGGAAGGTAGTCTAGAACTAGGCTTGCTATTTTCTGCTTTTTCTGATCCTCAATCAGACATCAAACTTAGTGTTTTTTTTTTTACTGATGCTGATTGGGGAACTTGCCTTGACACACAGAAATCCACAACTGGTTTTTGCTTTTTTCTTGGGTAATCATTGGTCTAATGGGTCTGCCATTTCTCGTTCCTCAGCTGAAGCAGAATACAGGACAGTTGTTGCCACTGTTTGTGAAGTCATTTGGATCAAACAATTACTAAATGATTTTAAGATATGTGCAACCTCTCCAGCCGTTATTTTTTGTGATAATCAGATCCAGATAGCCAACAATCCCACATTTCATGAACGGACGAAGTACATCAAGATCGATTGTTACTTTATTCAGGACAAAATTGCAGCTGGTGTTATTAAGTTGTTGCCAATTCATCCCAACATCAACTTGCTAATGCTTTCACTAAACCCCCGAATTCATTTGTTCTTCTTCCTTTGTTATCCAAGATGTATGTAAAAAATATTTACATTACATCTTGAAGGAGATTATTAGAGTTGCAGCACGAACTTTGTATAGCTTAGCGCAGTCATTTTTCTTTTCTGTTTGTTTGTTACTTAATTTAGTTGGTTGGTTGGTTGGTTGGTTGGTTAGTTCATCCAGCTGGTTTATTCCTTTCTTTTGGAGAATTAATAATACTTCATCTTTCTCAATCTAACAACTAAGGCTTTTTTTCTGGAAAGCTGCATTCTAGATGGTCTTGTATGTTCTTTGTTGTTCAAGTAAAAGTTAGGGTAAGTTAGATTGGTAATTAATAACTCAGTTTTATGGGATTGATATGGTATTATTTGATGTGATATCATAAGTTTGTGATTTTCATGAATGGATCCCTCATGACATGTACCAGGGACGGATCCAGTCCTCAGCCCGTTAATTTTTTTTTAGTGTAAAAAAAAAAAATTATTGATCTTGTAATTTTTTCTTCTTATGCGTAAATTTTTTTTTTTTTTCTTTTTTGTACATATTAGACCGCCTTATAGTCCGATCCTGAATCCGTCTCCGATCGTTACCAATAAGTCATTATAAAAGAGGAGAGAATGTGTTACTTGTAGCAACTCCACGAGTTCATGATATATGGTGAGATTTATGTCAAAGGCAGATGAATTCTTGGAAAGCCAACATAGGTTGTTCCTTGATTTTCAACAAATTTATTTGGCATGAGTTTATGTGAATTCCTTAGGACTTGTTCATTGTAAGTGGATACAAATGCCAGATCTCACATGGTGCAAGACTGAAAGCAAAATAATAATTGCACTTCAGCGAACAGGTCAAGTGCAAGTTTGACAAGGAAATTCATGTGAAAAAAAAAAAAAAAAGAGATCAAATTATATTGACAACATTAGTTCGATCGAAAGTTTCCAGTACCAGTAGTTCCAGTCCTTTGCCCATTGAACATCTTTCCAACATATATTTTTCCATGACATTTCTTTTCCTTAGGAAAAGTAATAATACAAGAAAATGAGCGCATTAACTAGGATAAATATCTCGATGAATTTTAGTTCAGGATGTAAATCCAATGATGTAATATATTTTTGGTAAACAGCTAGCTAGGATCAACTATGTAAAAATTAGATGTAGCAACCTCTTAGTTTCTCACTTCAAATATTGTTCACGTCCAGAGGGCTTTGAAGTTTTCATCGAAAAGGAATTGTGAATTCTCCTCTTGTTGGTCATGGGGGGAGTTTTCTTGATTCTGTAACATCTCTTGGCAGATGAATTCCACCAAATTGGCATTTTGGTATTGCATGTTTAAAATTTCAGCCTGTGATTTTGCCAGTTCTGCTTGCAGCTCACTGATTTGCTTCTGAAGTTGGCAAATTGTGCCGGCACAACCGTAAACCGGATCCCTAAGCCTGGCGTTGGCTTCATAAACCATACTATTCACAGCATCTGCTCTTTGAGCTTCAGGAAGTTCCTGCGCGCAATATATATATGTCATGTACTAATGAACATAAATAGAAGAATTTCCCCAACTAAATATTTTTGTCCTGTTTAGCGTCATCTCAAAAAACTCATTTTTTCCCAAACTAGTTTCCAATAACACATTTTATGAGACTCATAATTTTTATCAACTCTTTGGCCACTTTATTAAAATCTACTTAAGCATTGATTTTTAGCAAAACCAAACAGGGGCTTAACATATAAGTACGTCAGTTCTTGATAGCAAATAGGAAGTCCCCATTATTTTTAGAGGTGATGTCATTTGTAGTGTACTATGTTAACAATTTAGCGCGAGAAACTGTCATAAAATTAATCAAGTGGGAACAACAAATCTCAATTGAGGTAGTGATTGAAGAGAGTTGAATTTTGGTTATGCAAAGAAAATACAGGTTATTACTTTAGCTGCCTACTTCCATTGACGATTGAATCTATCACTTTCAGACTTTCAGTAGTGGAAGCTACTACAAGTGTGATCGAGCACTACTTTAAGCAAAGGTGGCAAAATTCTAGTCAAAAGAAGAACCAAAGTGAATTATCTACTGCTACCTCCATTTTAAGAGATAGAGAAAAACTTATTAGTGGATTAGAAAGAAAGACAATGGCATCTGCTTTTAATGCAAATCTTGACATCATTTGTACAGACAGACTTTTGGACTTTTTGGATGACAAGATCCAAAATCCAGTGGAAAACCACTTAGATTGTACGCTAAGGTCAAAGCAATCACTAAGTGGAAAAAAAGAAGAAGTGATCGAGCACTCCCATTCCAATTCGAAAGCCAAGACGAGCTGAATTCTTTGGTTGATGGTGTAGTGGTCTAGTCACCTTCAGATACACTATTGTATCCTCAATACTCTTTATTACTTTTTTATTTAAAGAATGTGATTATTGTTGTGGGTCTCATTAAATGTATGATTAAAATAAATAATTGATGAAAGTTTAATTGAATTTCAATCCAAACCAAACAGGGTTTGAATAAATCGTTTTGACTCGTAATAAATAAATACCCACTTAAAAATACCTGCAACAACTTGATTATGTTGCTGGCGCCGAAAACTCTGTGAGCAAAGGTGAATTTGAGCGGCTCCGACGGCGGAAAATAAGGCGCCAACACACATTTATCGACACATCTCCGGCGGAGGATTTTGCATGCAGCACAAGGACTAACTAAAACAGCTCGCGGCGGAAAAGATATAGTCGGTGATGATATAGGAGAGAGTAAGGAGGGAGGAGTTGCAGCGGTGGCGCCTGTAGTGGTGATGCTGAAATTTTCCCTGCATTCCATGTTGATACGCCCTGTGTGCGTGTTTAATGTTTTGTTCTGGTTGTACTCTACTAGATGGGGCAGAAAGGAGGAATTTATAGGGAAATAGAAAAACCGTCAAGGGGATTACAGCTGTAGTAAATTGTGAGTCAGCTCATGGCGTCAACCTTGCGTCATAAATGAGAGGGTGGACGATATATTTTCAAATAATTTAAAGCAATGACCAATGTTGAAATTAAACACTCGTGTAAATCGGATTGCTCAAGACAAAGTTTAATTTACGGGCTTTTTGTGATGTTTCAACTTTTTATTTATGTTTTCTTTAATGATAGCATTTTGAAAAGTGATTTTTTAAAGTACTTTTAATAAGACAAAAGTCATTTAAAAAATCGTTCAAATGGTGAATAATAGAAACCCACATTGCTCTCATGGCACACCACTAATATCCACAATCATCATCTTTTCCTCAATATAATTCAATATCCCACGATGATTAAAAGAAGCAAAAAAAATTTCATCATGTTCGTAGTCCTCTGTTATGCCTTTGAGATCTTTAAACCACCATGATAGAAAATCGTCGTTTTGCATGTGGGCTCAAGGGCAACAATAAAATATTTGCTAATGGATTGGGTTTTCTCAGGTTGATATTAGATAAAGAATTGACTAATGTATTTTCCTTTAATATTTGGTAATGAATTTGGATTTTTCACTTCTTATGTTTAGCGCTAGGTGTTTTGATCAAACAAAAACTCAAAACTAATAAAAATGAAAAATGAAAAAATTAAGTTTCCAAAACAGCTCTAGAAGTCTAGTGGTACAAAATAATTGAATTTTAGGTGTAGATCTCGTACTTTTTTGGCATTTGAAGTTTAGACAAAACATAAAAACATAAAATTCAAACGTGTAATAGAGAATTAGATAATATAATATAATACTAATAAAGCTTCGATGTCTTGAAGACTTGGAACAAATGTCAATTCTTGCAAATCATTAAGATTTAAGAAGACAGGCATATTATAGTCCCTTGTTTGATGGATATTAAAATCAAATTTTTAGTAGATTTTAATAAAATTTGATGAAATATGTGATTAAAATTAATTGTTGACTAAAATCTGAATTTTATTCGGTACCAATCATATGCATAGTACGTTCTTCGACTCATTTCAAGCTAATTAATTTGTGTCGATAAGTTATTGGCCAGTTGAAAAGGTAGACCAGTTATTTTCAATGCACAAAAGTGTGATTTATATTGTTTCCTACTACAACCGACTTTGATATTATTATATGGTTTTGTTCAAGAATCAAATCAATGTTTTTTTTTTTTTTTAATTAATTATGTGTATATTTATCTTTATTGAATATACATTAGTTTAGGTCTCAATCACTATAATTTTTTTATGCTGTAGTTAGGAGAAAATTATAATAGGTCCTATCATAAGGTATTTATTATTAAATATTTGTTATGAGATTCAACTCCCATGCCTTAATAGAGGACTACAACATTATCACAGTTCACACTTCAAAATTTAATGCTTCTCTAGAGTTCATTTTACTCGACATTTTGTGATTTATTAAATAAGAAAAAAAATCATTTTTGCAAAAAATTAAAATATTTCATTTTGACCCTGATAAAGGATTCGTTAGAAAAGCTCGGATTTTTCAATAAAGGTGTGCACATGAAGACTTTATATGTTGATGAGGTTGACTTTAAACTTATATTTTAAGATTATTTTAACTATTTGAATTATTATTCATTTAGAATATACAACAACAAAATGACTAAGTTATACTATCAATTTTTTTTTAAATGAAATGTGTATAAAGATTGACTTTATGAAATGTAAAAATGTTAGAATCCAAACAAGAATTATGTATGTTGATATCACATATTAGAAATAGAAGAAACGAAATAACATGTCACAATATGAGGTATCAATCACAGCACACGAAGAACTTAGCAGAAGAATGAAAAATTCATTATGAAGGAAAAACAATCTTGGGCTAAAAATGGAAATAACATAAAAAATAGCGTAGAATAAAGAAAACAATTTTGGGCTAAACAAGCATGGCGCTGGAGCGCCAGGTAAGCGCTAGCTTCCGTCCCACAACTCGAGCTCTAAGCAAGAGGCCAAAGAGCGGCAATGCGGTGTATTTTCTTCCTTTGTCCATATTTTGAACTCTTCAAAAGTTCAATACAATAAATCTACAAATACCCAATTGAATTTAAGTCAAACTTTAACATTAACTACTATCTTACCACAGCTTTTTTGCAGAATGAACCAAATTTTGCAGGACCAAGCTACATACTTTAAATGCTAATTATTATGCCTTGAAAGAACAGTAAACACGTACGCCAATCTTGCCGTCCGGTGTAGCCGACTTTTAACCAATAAAAATAGACTAAACAGACGCAGCCACGGCTGAGATAGCATAATATTCCAATACTAATTGGGTACGTGGCAAGCCATTGTTAGGTAGTTGAAGACTTCTGGGGCTCGTGTGCAACGAGAATGAGACTCCCTTTGACATTTATTTCATGTACGTATAGACTACTAATAAATTTTATTATATATCGTGTTATTCAAAAAGTTATATCCATTGCGCAGAGAATTAATGTTTTGAAAATTGATTCGAAAAAGACAAAAAGTTGGAAGGTTAAAGAGCAAATTGACGTTTTAACAAAATTTCGGGAATGAATTAACCAGCTTTGAAGTAAATGGACTAGTTTTGTGAGTTTACTTGCTGATTCTAAGCTAGTTTCGGGAAAATCACACCACCTTACCTCCACTGCCATGTATAGCCCGCCTCTGTTGCCATAATTCAACACAAAAAATGGTCCAATTTTCAGATGTCACTATAGGAAAAGGAGAATTGAACAAAATAATGGGTGCCAAACACATGCTAAGGTAATTTTAGAGGGTTCAAAAAAAAAGTAAAAATAAAAATCGCATGATCGGATTTCAACTAGTTCTAAATTTTTCTAGTCAAGTAAGCCGGTATGG
This sequence comes from Fraxinus xanthoxyloides, assembly GCA_903798325.1. Taxonomy (NCBI): domain Eukaryota; kingdom Viridiplantae; phylum Streptophyta; class Magnoliopsida; order Lamiales; family Oleaceae; genus Fraxinus; species Fraxinus xanthoxyloides. The sequence continues at coordinate 3,078 of CAIGRL010015261.1, read as the reverse complement.
TCCTATTGATGACATTGTTAAGTAAATATCATATGTAAATTAGCTCATTTTGATTATTGGAATTCTAAAGCATTGCGGTGAATAATCACTTTCCCATTGGCAGATATTTCTTCAATAGATCAATGAAGATGGTTTAATAGGGGAGCCTTAATAGTAGTAGTTGTTAAAAACATAAGAGTGTCTCTAAATAACTCTTTATTTATACAGAGTATTTTATATATTTAGAAAGAGAAATTTTTTATACATTCTAAGAATGCTCTTTAATTCCGCACTTCATTTTTCTTTTCTCCTGAAACGTTTATTGATTTCCCTTTATCTTTTATTTAAAATATTGTTTCCATGTCTCAATAACCAATCAATTCAAATATGAATTTAAGAATCGGAGTAGATATTGAAATATATTATTTATTAAAGACAATCATATTTAGAGATTCAAATTCACTCTCTATTTTGAAAAGATAAAATAAAGTTTATGGTACTTACTTTTAAACATTGACTTCTTAAAACAGAGAGTACATTATATTTAGAGAGAATTTGATGGTATAAAAAGGTTGAGACGCACTAAATGCTATTCACTTTTTATTCAATCTAATGAAAATAAGTTACAAAATTGAAGATGGTATACAACCACTAAATAATTAATGGATTAATGTCATTTGTTTATTTTTGAGCTATACTAGAAAATTTGTCAAGTATAGTTGGAATGAAGATTGGTATAACTTGGAAATTTTTTCCTTATAATTCTCGCCCTACACCTCAAACAAGTCTATTTCACCCTGAAATGAAAAGATTTTATGTTACAATTCGGAAATCAAATTGCATTTGTTTATTTTTTAAAATGTGTGAAAAAGAATATCAAAATTTTTGAATGGCAGTGATACCTCACCCTCCAAATGATTAACGATTGCCCTTTATCAAAAGATAATAACAAAATACAGAATTGGTAATAAAAGACCAAAGGCAGCTGTTATGGTTCAAGTGTAAACTGGCATATATTTTAGCCAGTCAGCTTTGAAATTGAGCATGAAAGAAATTTTTTAACATAAATAATCTAAAAAGGGTCATTGTGTTGGGAAATTTGATGACTTCCACTTGAGAGATCGAAGAATAAAGCAATGAATCAAAACCAGAAAACTGAAGATCACCAATGAAAGTAACAAACCAAACACCAAACCAGGAAATGGATTTGAAAACGAACACCGATGGTTTGAACACGATATCGCTGTTCTCAAACTGTATTTGCCTCCTCTCGAATTGAAATAACACTTGTAGGGATTAAGGCAAATGGTTTGCAAATTTTAAACAAACTTTGTAAAGAATTAACACTTATGCATTAAGTGTAATTCTCCAAAACTTGAAGAACATTAAAAAAGAATTTGAATATAATGAAAAAAATTGTGATTTCTTGTTATTTTTGGAATGATTTTTTTTCTTGAATATGGCTATGGTTTTTGTACGTTTTCAACAACATTATAATGATCACAAATCACATATATATAGCCAAGAGACATGGTCATACGAAGTGGTGCCAATAATCCTCCAAGAGCCACCAAAAATTTGAATAAAACGGTCAATAACGGATCTTTTGAAGTTCTGGGAAGTTTAGCAATGATTGATCCCACTTGAAAAGTTACTGAAATCTCAATCTTGATTGTCTTCAACTTGTTGACAAGCACTTGCAATTCATGAATTTGGGGAAGAAGGTGAATATTCTCTAGAAATTTGAAATTGAAGTACCTTAGAGATTAAAACTTTCTTAGTACCTTCTTCTTCAGCTTTGTACTTACTCTCCAAAACATTCCAGATTTCCTTTGTCGATGTCGTATTGGTGTAGAGATCATATAACTGGTTTGATAATGCATTCAGAATGTGACTGCGGCATATGAGTTCATCTTCTTGGCGCTTTTGTTTTTCTACTCTTACTGCATCAGTTTCTCCATTTGTTGTTCCAGTTGTGGCACCAATTCCAGATCAAGTATATAAAAATTCTTTAACGATGTTAGTAGAAACTTCAGTTTATCTTGTCATCTTGTGAAATTCGTTCCATCAAGGCAATCCAACCATACAAGGTATTGATTCATCAACTTAATCGTAGCAATAGTGCTTTCATTCTCCATTGTGCAAGAATAAAGTTGGAGAATGTTGGTTGGAAATTTGATGACTTCCACTTGAAGGATCAGAGAATAAAGTAACGAACCAAACACCAAACCAGGAAATGGATTGAAAATGAACATCGATGGCTTGAACACGATATCGGTGTCCTCAAACTATATTTTCACTCTCTCGGATTGAAATAACACTTGTAGGGATTAAGGAAAATGGTTTGCAAAATATAAACAAACTTTGTAGGGAATTAACACTCAAGCATTAAGTGTAATTCTCCAAAACTTGAAGAACATTAAGAAGGAATTTGAATATAATGAAGAAAATTGTGATTTCTTGTTATTTTTGGAGTAATTTTTGTTCTTGAATATGACTATGGTTTTTTTATGTTTTCAACAACATTATAATGATCACAAACAACCTATATATAGCCAAGAGACATGGTCATAAGAAGTGGTGGTACCAAAACCCTAGAAAAGCCACCAAAAATTTGAACAAAATGGTCATTAACGGCTCTTTTGGCCTTCTATGCGATTCACAAAGTTCAACACTACGCGACCGCATAGTTCTCTTCAAGACAGGTATATTAATCACTATCTAGGCCTATGCAACCGCAACGAAGTTTGACCTATGCGAATTTGGCTTCCAGTATTGATTTTCATTCCACATTATTCCACAACCGTTTTTTTTCAACTTTGAACAATATTTTCAACAAATTNTCCACATTATTCCACAACCGTTTTTTTTCAACTTTGAACAATATTTTCAACAAATTGTTCCAACATATTAATTAAAACACGTCTCGGTTTGAAATTTATCTTACCTAATTTTAATTAGTTGCTTTTATATGTTTTTTTTAAACAAGATTGAGATATTTAAGAGTGAGATTAAAGTATGATGAACTATGGTTCAAAACATTTAGTTGAGGTTTTTTAAGCATAGTTTTCTATTCTAACTAGGGGTGGGCGTGGGTTG
>CAIGRL010015222.1:0-23140 GCA_903798325.1 Fraxinus xanthoxyloides | reverse complement strand
AACGTAGCTTTGTTGTTCAAATAAATCAATTAGATAAATAGTAAGGCTCTTTTTCCTAAGAGCTAGTGGGATGTAAGATAGTTGCATTACTTGGACATACAGATATGCAAAATGACAATAACTAGGATACGAAATACAAAAATTGTGTGAACTAAGACATGTACACTGTATATGAGTGATTATGGAATATGCCCCTGTTTGGCTCACATTAAATTTCTTATTCGCATTCTTCTACTCATTTTCAACCACACATTCTTCAATAAAATAATATTTTCCATCACATCAATAATTTTTCCTTCTTTTTCAACCATACATTCTCCATCAATCTANAACGTAGCTTTGTTGTTCAAATAAATCAATTAGATAAATAGTAAGGCTCTTTTTCCTAAGAGCTAGTGGGATGTAAGATAGTTGCATTACTTGGACATACAGATATGCAAAATGACAATAACTAGGATACGAAATACAAAAATTGTGTGAACTAAGACATGTACACTGTATATGAGTGATTATGGAATATGCCCCTGTTTGGCCCACATTAAATTTCTTATTCGCATTCTTCTACTCATTTTCAACCACACATTCTTCAATAAAATAATATTTTCCATCACATCATTAATTTTTCCTTCTTTTTCAACCATACATTCTCCATCAATCTACTATTCCAAAATACATTCTTCCAAAATAATATCCATCAAACACACTCTATATTGATGAAATGGAATACCCTTTGCAGAATATTAATGCATTTTGTACTAATTATACATTATGCTGCTGGTTACTTTATTGGTCAAGGTGGACATATGTATGGCATGATTGGATTAAATTGGCACTTAAAATTTCTGGAGCAGAATGTATTTGATTTTTACTATCTTTCATATTGTGTATACCTTTCACTTACCGTAGTGCTGCTATTTTCTAATTTATTAACTTCATCACAAAGTTTTCTATAGCATCTAATTCTTGTATAGTTCTGTATGACTCTTAAGTTATCTACCATTCTATTCCTCGGTAAGCGGACCGTGGGCTCTATTGAGGTTCATAAGAAAATTTATTTTTTATTTTGTTCACCTTATTATATATGGATTTCCAAACTAGGGCATCAAAGAGGCTCTAGGGCTTCAGCCCCTGTGAAACCTGAAGTTCAGAAGGCAGTACCTCCTATTGAAGTGCCTGCATTGTCTCTTGAGGAACTGAAAGAAAGAACTGATAATTTTGGATCTAGTGCATTAATTGGCGAAGGATCTTATGGAAGAGTATACTTTGCTCAGTTAGGTAATGGAAAAGAGGTGGCTGTTAAGAAACTTGACGTGTCATCTGAGCCTGATTCGAATGTTGAGTTCTTAACTCAGGTATGTGCACAACTTTTTGTGGTTTCAAATATTTTTGTCTCCTGAATTGCAACTCTCATTTTTTTATTTTATGTGTTGTGCATGGATATGTAAATATATAACATTTTGTTTTTTTCATTAAGGTCTCAATGGTGTCCAGACTGAAGAATGAAAATCTTGTTGAGTTGCTCGGTTATTGTGTAGACGGCAATCTTCATGTCTTAGCATATGAGTTTGCAACCATGGGATCTCTACATGACATTTTGCATGGTATGTAGTCTAATTAACATCCTGACAAATTGTAGGCACTAAAAAGTGGATCATCTAATTGTATTTGCAATAATAGGAAGGAAAGGAGTACAAGGGGCACAACCTGGTCCTGTACTTGATTGGATGCAACGTGTAAGAATTGCTGTTGATGCCGCGAGGGGACTGGAATATTTGCACGAGAAGGTTCAGCCTTCTATAATGCACAGAGATATAAGATCCAGCAATGTGCTTCTGTTTGAAGACTATAAAGCCAAAATTGCAGATTTTAACCTATCAAATCAGGCTCCTGACATGGCTGCTCGCCTCCATTCTACTCGTGTTCTTGGAACATTTGGTTATCATGCACCAGAGTAATGACTCGAGACTCACCTTTCATTATTTGAATATTCCTTGGTATACATTTTTCTAGTTTAGGTACTGAAGAAATATCTCGTGCCCCCAACACATTTGAATAAAATTTGACTGCACAATTATGATATTCAATCGTACTAGCCTCAAGACATTTCAGTGAGGATATGAAGTTGATAAAGAGCTTTTCTAACGTTAATATTACCTAATTTCCGATATGAGCTATTCAGTCCGAAAACAATGTTTGTAGCCACCTTACATTTCTAAATGATTGTTTTTTTCATCTATAATTATGGCTATTCTTTAATGCATAGTCTCAATAACAACTTGTTTGAAGCATTTATGCAAGTGTTTTGGCACATCAACAATTTAGCACGTGCAATCTTCTAGTGACCATTCTCACCTAGATTTTAGTGACTCAACACAATGAGAAGCCTCACCAGTATGTTATGTAGCCAAAGTTATATTAAGTCCTTTGCTTACTAGATACGTTTCTGTGAAACAAGAAGTTTATTATTATGAGGAATTACTTTATTATTGCATTCTCAACATCCTGACTTGGGCTAAAATGTGAACAAGGAATGTGCTTGTAGAACCACTTCAACATGCCCCCTCATACGTAGTTGGGGTTCTTTTTCCCCCCATCAAACCCGTCTCGTGTACGATTTTGAGTGAGATTTGAACTTGGGACCTATTGCGTGCTCTTATTTATACCGTGTACTCAACCTTAAAGCTTAAGCTTTTAGAGAAGGATATATTTATATTATTTAAATCTTATCTTCTATAGTATTTATATGATGTGGATGTGGAATATGTGCATAAAAAGGGGTAATTAGGTATTTCACATGTATTTGGATTTGGAGCAGATTAAATGAAGTTTAGGCTGGATTTTTATTCTTGTTTATGTTGAGTAGGCTGTTTTGGATTAGTTATGTTAAGTAGGCTATATGTTGGAAGTTAAAAGGCACTTTGGTGTTTTCAAAATTTGACTGGACATGGGTAATCCGGCGATTGATAGGGCCTAATAAGTTGTTTAATGTTGTCGGCTATGACCTCTTAGTTAAAAGAGTTGCTTGATTATTCAGTTTACCAAAATTTTATATTTTGTATGTCGTAACAGGATCGGAATCCAGTTGGATTTTAGTATTGTAGAGAGTTTTCTAGAGAACTGAATGACCTTCTGATCCAAGTAGAAGAATTATTTAAATGTATTCACTTGAAGAAGTGTAAGAATCTATGATTAAGATGTGGGTGGTGAAGAAGATCATACTTTTTAAATGACCTTCTGATCCAAGTAGAAGAATTATTTAAATGTATTCACTTGAAGAAGTGTATGAACCTTTTATTAAGATCATGTGGGTAATGAAGAAGATCATAGTTTCAAAACTCTGCCTGGCGTTCAGACCAGGAGAACCAGGCCATGTAGCTCAAAAGACTGTTTAATGACCGCTTAGACCCATTTGACTTGAACAAGTTCTTAAAATGCAAGTGTTTATCTAATGAAATAACTTAGATATTGACTTTTGTAATAAAATTAAGTGCATCACTACTTTATAGTTTGTTTTTCTAATGTACATATGCTATCCGAATCTTGAATAAAATTGTTGAAATTTCTTGCAATATTTTTATTAGATTCATGTAGTGTTGATTTTTAACTTAAAATATGATTTTTAGTTTAATTCTCTAATGGAATCTTGCTAATGCATTAGAATATAAAAATCATATTTCTAAAATATTTTCATTGGTCCAACTATCAACCCGATTACGTATTGATTGAATCAAGAACATATCAATGTTCGAGCCAAATTATTAATTTGTTTCTGCTGATGTAAGTTGTCCTCACCTATCTCCTCGCTGCTCCATTCAAGGACCCCATCTCTCGCTAATGTATCCACATAGCAGTAGGTTGAATAGTTTTTTCGTTTTTTTAATCCTGAGTAATTTTTAATTAGCAGATTTTGTTCATAAATATATTGCAGATATGCAATGACGGGACAGTTGACACAGAAGAGTGACGTGTATAGTTTTGGGGTTGTTTTGCTTGAGCTTCTGACTGGAAGGAAACCTGTTGATCATACCATGCCTCGTGGGCAGCAGAGCCTTGTTACCTGGGTAAGCGTTTCAGCATTTGCCTGTTTTTATCATTTTTCATGTGTACAAAATCTCAGATTTCCTCTTCATTTCTTCTATTTTTCAATTTCATGAAAATCATCTTAGTACATGCAGTTTACCGCTTCTCTTGTACTTCTTTTAGGCTACTCCAAGACTGAGCGAGGACAAAGTCAAACAATGTGTTGATCCAAAACTCAGAGAGTATCCTCCGAAAGGAGTTGCAAAGGTCCCCTCTCTCTCTCTCTCTCAATACATGGGAAAATTGCATCATTGTTCCCATATCTGTTGCCCAACTAGCAAGTTGGTTCCCAACCTTCTAGTATAGTTGCACAGTCAATCCTCAACTAAAAAAACTGTCTAAATCTTCATTAAGTTGTCACGTGCCCCTCATAAGAATCTTCAAACTTATGGGCTCAAGTCCAAGTTGAGAAACAAAATTTAACTTTGCAAAATTCGACATGTGAGTATCACGTGACATTTTTAACATAGATTTGGACGGTTAATATTGTCAGTGGGGACTAATTGTCCAAATATAATCTAATACTGAGAACCAACTTATTCATTTTTTGGGTCAGGGATCAACTTGCTATTCAAGCAATAAGTAAGCTGTCAATACTCAAATTTCTACGAGTACATAGACCCAAATCATGCACTTGTATTATAGGAAAGAAAAGTTCACCATGCTAACAATGTACCCCTGCGTTCAATTTTTATTCAGCTGGCAGCTGTAGCAGCACTGTGTGTGCAGTATGAAGGTGAGTTTCGACCAAATATAAGCATTGTTGTCAAGGCTTTGCAGCCACTGTTGAAGTCAACTGTCCCGGCCCCTGAGATATAGTGGTATTTGAAATTTTGCTGTAATTTGGGTCCATTTCTGTGTGAATTTCTTTGGTCACTCCATAAATATACATATTCTTTCATTTTTTTTCGAAATCGAGACGTGTAAGATTGATGATTGTTATGGTTCTTTCAAGTTTGCTGCCTATTTGCATTATGTTGGTGATGTCTTTTAAATAGGGATTGGGCCATGTATACTGAAGAATCTAAGCGCTGTCAAATTTTTACATATACAGATATATTTCAGCTTTTATTGTGCTTTATTCCTGATGGCTCTATTATGCTTCAGGCAGATGACTATATTTACTTGTACCCTTTTTGGGACATTAATGTATCATGCAACCCAAGCATTTCAATTAAGTTCTCATCCGGCAATATTTGTGAATCATGTATAAATGATCGAACTTCATTTTCAATCACATATTTTAGTGGAACTACGTGTGTTATCTACTTATCCACCGTTCATTTTTATTTATCAATTAAATCATTTGTAAATTCTTCCTACCCGAAGTTATCACCACTTCATCTCCACAAGCAAAACTTCGAAAGTTTTGATCTTTCATGATCGAAAAAACTTGATCCCACTTCTAACTAAGCATGTTATCGAACTGCTTTTAAACCCTCTAGGGTTGAAGAGGCTTCTATTGACCGTAAAAAAGACTGACAAACTAATTTATTCAAGTTATTTTTTTAATGGCAATTACAGATAAAATGACAATTATGAAGTATTTGAATGGTGTATTACTACTTCAAAGTAGAGAAGACTAGGAGTCACACAAATATATACGATTAATATGTTCTAATGTCGAAGCATGGTGTTCTACTACAAGTGAAAAATTTCGAAGCCTAAGCTTGATGTTAAATATTTTTACTCCAACAATATCACAAGTATCCGTTTATGTTTCCCTAGACTATATATCATAGTTTGAGTTACCTTGACAAAATCGACTTCATTAATAGTTAAAATGTAGATATCGTCGTCTGAATTACCTATAACATACATTACACAATGATGTGATTATTATGAAAATAAGAACACCAAATAGTTCGAATTTCTTGCATTTGAAAAATCTAAAATAAATCAATTTTTCTCCAAAATCCATTTCAATGGCATCGATTACAGATGTAGAAGTGTATCTTCATTTTTCTATACCAACCAATGTGATATGATTGATCGTAAACTAAAAGTAGGATGGTCTCTAATAGGCTCATTCACATCATCAATCGGAGGGAAATGATTACTCGCAAATTAAAATATAGTGGTCTGATTAGTCTAATTTTAACAAATTATGGTCTGATTAGTCTAATTACAACAAATTGAAGTTCAGACCTACATGAAGTACTGTGAGAGTGCAATAAATCCCAATATAAACCCTCAAGACTTCCATCCGTTCTTTACCCCAATATAAACCCTCTGAACAGTGATTTTTTCTCTCGTCTTCTCCTCTCCTCTCTTTTCTCTCTCAACTGTGAAATTACTACCTCTACTCTCATGGCTGAGCCTTCGGATTCTGCAGCTGCCCTCAAAATGACTACTACTCCTAGTCAATCCCAAGAATCTGTCTCTTCTCCGAAACTACAGTCGTCCAACGAAGGAGAAATTGAAGAAGCTATTCTTGATGATAATAGAAACAACCAAAACAACAGTCTTTTACTGTTAAAGGAGCCGGAGTGTGTATTTTCTGGTCATGAACAAGATTCAGAGGTGGAGATGGATACCCTCCATTGCTATGGAGTCGTTCAAGATTCACCCTCTGGTGATGTTGCATATGACGCCTCATTGGTCAGTTCTGATATGACTGTCCCTGAAATTCAAGAACAACCTTCTTCTTGTGCGGTGAGGTTTGCTGATGATGCATTTGATTCAAGAACCGTCAAGGAACAAGAAGGCAATTTTGCTGATGATGCAGTTGATTCGATAAACGTGAAGAAACAAGAAGAGGAATATGCTGATGGTGCAATAACTGTTACGAAACAAGGAGGGGATTTTTCCGATGATGTAATTGATTCAATTACAGTGAAGAAACAAGAAAAATTGGACTCCTTCGAGAAACGCTTGAAGATTCAAGTGATTGACGAGACAGCACTCATTGAATCACCATGTCTCGGAAATGGGAAGCGTCAAGAAACTCTGGGGACAAAGGAGAAGAGGCCAAAAAGAAGGCGCTCCAAAGCTGTGAAAAACGTGGAAACTTCAGGAGCCGGCTCCCAAGATTGTGGCTGCATTGGGAATAAAGGGAAGAAGAGACTGGTGTATTCGAGGAAGGAAATGGAGGCTTTGAGGTTTGTGGGATTGGAAGCCCAGAAGAATAAGTGGATTGAAATATACTGTGGGCTCGGTTCTTTGGTGGCAAAGGAGTATGATGAACTGACTCATCATCAGAAACACAATGCCACTGGCTTTGACTTTGATCCTAGGCCCCAGTTCTTGAGAGCTTCCGTGCCCTCTAGATCCTTTGGTGAGCAATTTAGTCATTTCTTTTGATTATTTGTTAGGCCACAAATCACATATTTGTGTGTTTTCTATATTTTGCCAAAATTTGCTATTTACCTTGATCTTGAGCATATTGTTATCGTTAGTATTTCTTGTGATTTGCTCTTCTAGATTCGTGTTCCACAGATTGTCTTTTTATTTGATTTTTCTTTTTCTTCCCATCTTCTGTAGTATTTTGTTCGGTCTCTCCTCATCATATTGTTACTCTGGCAGAAATTATGTAAGGCAAATCTCTTGTTGATGATGGCATTGAACTTGCATGATTTGGGAGTGTGTTATGATATGAGCAATGAGTAGAACTTTTAGGGACAAGATGTTGTGGAAAATACTATGAAACTCCACTATGTAGTTGTCTGGTTTAATTTGAATTTAACACGGCTCTTGGCAAAATGTGTGTCAATAATTACGTGCGTTTTTGTATTCTACATTCATTTTGGGTTTTGAGGGAATTGGAAACAATTCTTGAGAAGTTCTTATCTTTAACTCTTCAACTTTTACTTTAGTACTCAGCAAGTTTGAGCTGAATTACCGGTGTGTGATTGAGTTTTTGTAGTATCATTATTGTGCAAGAAGTAGCATCATTTTTTACCCTCTGGACTCGTAATTATGAGTTTAGTGAAGAATAAAAACAAGAAGGGAAGAAACCATAATTCAAATTAGTAGTACTACTAAAAATGAATATTGTTTGAAACATTTTCATATACGTCAAAATGAAAGAGTTAAATACTAATTATGAATATTTTGAAACTTTTTTTCATTGACTAGTCCTTTTTTTTTTCATGATAGCTAAACAGACGAAGTATACTTGTAATTCTACATTTCTGCTTTTCTCCAACAACTTTGATATCCATTGTTTGTCTATATGATTTGCTAACTCTGCAAATTTGGAAAATTGAATAAAAAATTGTGGCCTTTTTCATCATTTCATTGAAACATGTTCGTGAGTACTTGATTTTTGATAATTTTCACTGTGCCTGAGACTTGTTTCCAGATAATGGTTATGTTTTTTTTTTTTTTTACTTTTTTCAATTTCCATGTTTCTCTTTTATCTTGGAGTTCAGCTGTGGTTGCCTCGTAATCTAAATTCCTTCACCCTTTTGCATTCCTTTTCCTTTTTATTCTTCAAAAGTTATTTGCTTCTCCTCATCCACCATCTCTTCTCCTGCCTTTATTCTGATCTATGTTCAATTTGAATCCATGATTATAACTAGGTTCAAAAAATTCTGATTGTAGGGGAAAATGCTTAGCCCTTTATCCGTTTTTTGTACTTAAATCTTCTTGTTCTCGTTCTACTCCAGCTTTCTAGTTTCCCTTCGCACCTTTATTGTTCTCGTTCTACTTTATCTTTTCTAGTTTTCCCATTGCTTTTCTCGCTTGTTTTCTATGTTCAATATGTTGTGGCTTGGTTTCCTAAATCACCGAGATTTCCATAATTTAGACTGGGTCCGAAAAGATCTGCTAGTTTTCAATATACAACCTTTCAACTTGTGAATTTTCTTTAGCTGTTTTTCTCTTCTGCTTCATTGTTTTTTAGTTGGGGGAAGGAGCCTTGAGGGGGGAGGAATTTATTTATTTTTATTTGTTTTGGGAAAAATGAAAAACATTTTAAAAAGTATACTTAATTACTTATTGGCTTTTATTTTTGCCTCATAGATCTTTAGTTCTTATTGTGTCAATTTGATGGGATTATTTTCTGTGACAGATGTGGTAGCTGCAAGGAGAAAAGGGAACCATCTGAAAGTCTCTGTCCGCTGAAGAATGACTTCTAGGAATTCGAAGATATTTTTTGCTCCAAAATACGTCTCTAGATTTTTGTACTAGAGTTAGAATAGTTGATGGCTTTTATGGAGAATGCTTGGATAGTTCATATGACTGTTCTGGATTAGTTTAGGTTCCTACCAGTTGAGATTTCACTTGTAAATCATTGGATGTGCTATGCATTTATTTCGAAATGAGTATATGATGGCACATTTTAGGTGTAAATGTGTGTGCATATGCCTTCAACTATGAATTGAACAACAAAGTGTGGTAGAATTTGTTGATTGGAATGTTGTACACATGTTTTAATTGAATAAACGGTTTTTCTTTTAAAAATCTTTGATGGAAAATGTCTTGTTTGAATTTCTTTTCTTCTCCTTTGTGTTATTGATCAATGAATAACTTTACGTTGAAGATGACACATGTTTATGATATTCGTCCACACTTTTCAGGTGAAGGCTGTCCTGAGCTTGCAGATAATTACTTCAAAAATGCGAATACTATAGATAGTGCCTCATGTTTTCCTGGAACTGATGAACTTGACTGCTCAGTTGTGGAAGGAGAGTGCAGTGAAGATGACACCACTGATGAAGATTACAGCAGCGTACGGAAGCCTGCATTTTGCGTTACAGGAGAACCCGACTTTGATTCTGGGCCTCCACAAGATGGACTAGAATATCTTAGACGTGTAAGGTATCATTTTCTCACCTATCAAGATTTTGTGGGGGTGTGCACATGTAATTCATTCAGCATGTTGAATGATTGATTTAGTACCTTATTTTATATCTAAAACACGGGTAATATCTGAAGCCTTTCTAGCTAAATGATATACATGATTTTGTTACATTATTTATACTTTTATTTTTCTTATGTTCAAACATTGGGTGAGCATTGTTTTGTCCAATTTCACACATTCCGCGGAGGAGGAGAGAAAGGAGAGAAGGGATGGTGGTGGTTAAAATTCAATATGACTGACCTATTAAAATCACGGTTCTGGTTCTGCTAGGGATAAGTTTGATGTAGGACAATCCTATTTCAAATAGGATTGATTCTCTCTCTCTCTCTCTCTTCTTTTTTCTTATTTAAAATATGATTTCTTTTTTCTTTCTTGATTAGAACATGAATTATTTTTTCATGTAGATTAGGATTTTTGTTTTCTTTCCTTAAGTATTTTAGTTTAGTTTCCTTATTTTAGTAAAGATTAGGAAAATATATAACAGATGTTTTGTATACTTTTCAATAATCAATTTCAATCCACTCAACACAATGAAATTATTCTTTATAAATTTCAAGTTTTTCAATTTTATTCTTGTCTCAAGAATTTCAATTCCACTTCCGCATCAAATTGGTATCAAAGTAAGGTTTGCCATAGCGGTGGTTACCTATGATGGTAGTGGTACACATCCTTATGATGATGATCACAGAAATGTAGAAGTATGAGCTTTGGTCCAGAATCTAGGGTGAATGATGGATATTTTTAAAACACTTCTTATAAGGATTTGTAGACTCTTTGACTGCTACGAATGTTGGTTGCTTCAACAAGTCCAGTGCATGGCAACAGGTGGCTAGAGAATTTGAATCTCAACTATTTTTGAATGCTCACAAGCTATCAAAGATTCTGCGAAAGTCTATCGGGGAGACATAAAGGAGCAAAATTTGATGCACGACAAGATTTCTAGAACAGGTCGCACCATCAACAACAAAGTATATAACATGATAATAGACCATGGGAGTAGTGAGAACTTGGTATCAGTCACATTGGTGAAAGCTTTAAATTTGAAAATTGAAAAATACTCATCATGCTATGAAGTTTTACAATTTAAAAGGGGGCAAAAAATTCAAACCATGGAGGTATGTTCAATTCTACTTTCTATTGGAAAGTACTACAAAAATGATATTGTGTGTAACGTGGTAGAAATGGACGATTGTCATGTATTTTGGAGACTTCCATGGTACTATGATGTAGACTTATATAGTTCAAGATAACAAATATGTATTTTGGTGGTACGATAAGAAGATAGTGAAGCTCTGATGGTGACTTTTGGTTGAGACCCTTAAACCTGGAATTGCTAACACCTCCACGTGCCAACCCCTACCCAAACTCCATTACCGCCATCACCACCACCACCCCTCCCCCAATGCAACCACCGGTAAAAAGCATTCGAATTCTTAAGCGAAATTTCAGCTTGAATCACCGATTTCAACCACTGGTTTTTTGGTGGTAGTGGTGGTGGGCTGGTGGTGTTGGCTATGCGACTGGGAGCTCCAGATAACCCGTCCCATCGTGCACAGATATGTCACCACCACACCGCCGCTTGCACTTGCGTTGTTCATCTTGCCCATCTTCTTCCTTTCACCTCACAGATAATGCCATGGTTTATTGGTAGTTTCTGAATGAGCAGGGTAATAGATTTTAATCAGAAAACATTAACCACTGTCGACGCTTGGTATGTCTGAATTGATTTATAAGCTCCTCTGCAGTAGTTGGATAGCTTGTTTCAGATGTTTGATAAAAGCTTGGAAATTAATCCCAGATATCTATAAAAAAAATTATAATACCTATGATGATGACATTTTCTCAAACTATATGTTCTCTCTAACATTCTTTTAATCCTGTACATTTTCTTTTTGAGATATGGAAGTTTTAGATTTAATCCTGAAAGTGCCTTATTTGTCCTTTAGGTGGGAGGCTGATCAAATTCCAAAAGTGAAGGTTGCGAAGGTTGACAAAAACAAACTAAACAAAGAACAGACTGTTTATATGCCCCAAATTCCTGATATTATGAAGTGCCCTGATAACTTATTGCCGCTCAATCAGTGGGAGGACTCCTTTCTTGCTGATTTTTCAAAGCTAAGGCTGGTAACATCTTGCTTACTATTTTCCCTTCTTTACATGACTTTCTGTCTCAATATATGCAAACACAGTGCAGATAATTGTATATTATACAGCAAGACCACTGCTTCCATCTCCCTACATTTGGCTTCACACGGATATTCCATTATAGTACTTGAGATTAGTTAATGGAAATTACTGTCTTGGCAAACTTTCGTATTACTAAAAGTTATGCACATTCGGTGTATTCAGCCTACTTGCATTACAAGAGTTATATGCACTGATATTTATGCTGATCATCTTTTAGGTGTTACAAGATTGAACCTCTGCTTTTTTCCTTGTGACGAAATTGAAATGATTGGAGTTTTTCTATTTGGAGTCTTTTAGTTCGAAATCTTGTTACTTTGTTTTGACTAGATTATTTGTAATCACGTGTAAAGGTAATCTGTTGTTATCACATAATTAAAAAAACTATTTCAAGCGTAAGACATTGTTTTATGTGTGGGTGTGCCCATGAATGCATGTTCTTGTTAAGGGTTTGTCCCTGTACTTTTGTATTGCTGCATAACTGAATTGAATCTGCATTTTTTAGGGTTTAGTGCAGCTTGAGCTTGAAGGTTCTTGTGCTAAAGTTTCTGCCAAATCGCAATCAATTCATGACGAAGAAATGGTGAATCAGATGTCTGAAAGTATGATCTCTGAGAATTTTGATAATTTATCAGTTAAAGATAATTCCTCCATACCAGAAACAGATGATGCAAAAGTTGATTCAGATTCTTCCAGTTCTAGCATCAACTTTCCTACTATGTCAATGATTTTAAAAATGGATTCTGTAGCTCGAGTTTCTATGTTGAAAAGGCGAATAAGCTCAGTTGAGAGTCTGAACACAATATCACGTGATGACTGTTTATGGCTGTTTGCTCTTTGTGTAGCAGTTGATTGTCCTCTTGATGCAGACACTTGTGCAGCCCTTCGGTCATTACTTAGGAAGTGTGCAAGATTGCGTGCTGCAAAATCGGAACTGGATGATGATGTTATTATGCTAAATATTCTTACGACAATATCAGGCAGATACTTTGGACAGTTAGAAAATTGAGGTTTACGTTTTAGAAAATCATCTAATGAGCATCATCAGATTGCCCCACGCAGGAGCTGCTTTACCATATTTTGAGTTATGTTGGATATTTATTTTGATATCCCAATTATCGACAAATTTTAGTACTTCCCGTATATTTTGCTGAACTATACCGTGTTGTTCTTTAAACTTTTAGTGACAGTAGCGTTTGGGATTCAGATGCCTTGTGAAAACATGTTTTGAAAAATATATTTTTAGTTGGAAGTAAATTTGACTTGATTTTGTTCTTGGCCAAATATGCTATTTCTCTTCACTAGTTCAAAACAAAAAAGTAAGAAAGTTGGAATTCCTTTTAGTTGTACGATGCATTTGGGAAGGATGATTACTCCTGAAAAGGAATTTATTGATTGTCCCAATTGGTTGGACCGTAGGTGTTATGATTTTCTTCACGTGCAAGGTCTCTGGTTCAAGTTTAGGATGATCTAGTTGTGTAGGGAAAATAATAGAAAAAGGATTTGATAGTGTAGTCGTTGATCTTACCACTAGAATGTGTGTGATATAATGATCAGCCTTTTGAAGATTACTTCATGAATATTCCACTTCACTCGCATCTATTTTTTCCTCTTCCATTCCCTTGATTCATTTAAAGAACGTAGTATGAAACACGTATCTCAATAAATTGAAAAAAATAAAAAATAAAATTGTTATACCTCTTAGACATGTTTGGCATGAACAATGTCCCACCGCTATTAACACACGTGTAACAAAGAAATAACAATACGATCGAAACTTAACTCCAGATACCAATACGATCGAAACCTAACTCCAATATTACGTTAACTCATCACGTCTAGAAAATTATACCACCCAAGAAGATGAGTTGGAAATCACAATATGGATGTCCAATTGCTAATTTTACTGCAAGTGTGTATTTAACAGTCTTTAGTACCTTATTTTATCATCTACTACAATATACATAACATGATTAGAATTGTAAGTTACGAGCTAATCAACAGTTTTATAGAACATTGAAACATCATTTTACACCTTAGCCTGCTTCAAGAGTTCAACTACCTCGAGCATTGTTGGACGCTTCCATGGATCATCATGTGTACACAACCTCGAAATAGCAAGAACACAGAGCATTTGATCCTTCGACTAGGGATCTTCATGTTATGAGGTCGAGCATCACCACCACAAAGCTGTAGCACCATAATCTGGCCATACTCGGTGGTATGCAACCAAATGAACCCGCAAGAATAGTTGAAACATGGCTCTCACAAGCACTAATTATCCGAGCTAGGCCAAAATCTGATAGTCGTGGTTCAAAGTTCCCATCCAATAGTACATTGCTTGACTTGATGTCCCGGTGAATAATGTGGGGAACAAATCCATGATGCTGAAAAGCAAGTCCACGTCGAGTGCCTCAACTGCATCTGCCTGGTTCCTAAGCCAAAAGTCGAGGCTCACATTCTCCTTGTATTCATGTATCAAAAATCTCTCATCCTCGGAGGCATATTAACCGATCAATGGGACTAAATTTTCATGCTTACCTTTCCAATTGTTTCCATTTCAGCCAAGAATTCACGCTTCCCATTCAGGTGACCTCCATTAAGCCTTTTGACAGCTATTATTCTTCCTTCTGGCAACAAGGCTTTGTATACTGACCGGAATCCACGGTCCATCACCAATAATATAACTCTTGCTGAAATTTTCAGTTGCTGATAAAATATCTGCAGCCTCTATCCTTAACAGAAGGTTCTCAAAAGTTGAAATATTAATGCTTAGCGGATCCTTTGTCTTCCTTACCAAAAGCCTATCACTGGATGGCGACTCTGGTGTCATCACAATCTTACCATTGGCACCGTCATTAATTATCCCATCTCGTCTCAGCATTCTCTATCTAAGAAGACAAATAAGTAATACCAGAGGTTTAAACAGTAGCAGCCACACCAAACACAGAAGCATGAGAGACAAGTGGAGATGGATATTCATGCCTTGAAGGGAACACTGGTTGGTCGAGAAGGCATGGTTTGGCCATGAAGCAAGATTCTGGAATGTGGCCAGAGAAACTATTATCTATGAAATTGGCAAAGGTGAGGCCTTCTATATTCCAGATATTAAAAGGAAGAAAATTTTGGAAATGATTACCAGATAAATCAAGATACGTCAATGCATCGAGAGTTGAAAGCGATATGGTCAAGCTTCCGGAAAATCTATTTTTAAGAGGTCTTATATGGAAAGAGATTTTAGATTTGAGATAGATTCATCAAGGTTACCAGAGAGCTAATTGTTGGTGGAATTCAAGACAGAAAGAGCACTAACGCTTCCAAAGTCAAGCACTGAGAGAACCCCACAAAGAATTCATGCTCACGTCCAAATCAGTCGGACTTTTAGTATTGAAAATAGGAGACAATGGACCGATTAACCAGTTATTTGAAAGGTTGACTCGGCTAACCTCGGCATTTCCATCCCAATATTATCAGGACTATAGCCACTTATCTGATTATGTGAAAGTACAAGACCTTGAAGATATCTCATTGAGAACAACTGAGGAACCACTGAACCTGACAAAGAATTGAACGACAGATCAAGCAACGTTAAGTTTAATCTCATCTGGAATACTCTCATTGAGCTTGTTTCCCAACAACAACTGTCCCTTCAAAACAATGCACTGCTTAATTGATGCAGGGATGGTCATGGGCCCCTCTAGTTCGTTGTTGGATAGATCAAGCATTTCGTAATGCTGGTCTGGGACCAGAGAATATGCTGGCTGATAGAACCAAGTTGTCGAGCAATTTCAGTTGGGATATTGATTTTGGAATTGGACATGTCAAACTATATGCACCAAAGTATAAAAATACCAGCTTTGTACACTCGAAAAGCTCCGCAGTTATCTCTCCAGTTAACCCCTTACCATGAAGAGAGAGATTAGTAAGATTTTTAATGTGCCAGGGGAACGGAAGGTTTAGAGGTGACACGTCCATGATAGATCCAGCTGGGTAACTAGTAGACCATCACCCCCAGTCCAATTGCACTGAAACTCACCAAATCAGTTTGCGGGGTACCTTCAACTAAGATTTTGATGAATTTAGAAGATCATAAATCCTAATAAATTTCGTGGATTTGTATAGATTTCCACAAATTCCATAAGACTTTCATCAAATATGGTGAAATTTCAAAAGATTTGATTATATGTATTTTTAAGTTTGAAATACATCCAAATCTTTTAAAATACCTCTATTAATGAAATTTTTATAAATCCACTGGTTATCGAGGATACCTAAATTTTAATAGATTTCATTGAATTGCATTAAAATCTCAATTAGGGACATATAAATTTCTCGACTGAGGAAACCTAACTTCAGTAGGATTTTTAAAATTCATCACAATCTCAATTGATGATATAAATTCATTACAATCTCAATTGATGATATATCTCTTTTATGGGATAGTGACTTAGTGAGTCTCTCGAAGCTTTTGACGATTTCATGTCACCAAGCGAAATGTCACTTGCAGACAGTCGACATGCCCGAAGCAGAAAAGGACAGTGACGGTGAGAAAATGAGAAAAATGTCATTTTACAACTGGTTTAGGACGACAATAGCCAAAAGTTTTGTTCTTTATAGAAATGCACTTCTATTGACAAAGATGATCTGCAACTGACGTATCAAAGATAACCAAAATTCTATATTTAGTACACAACAACGTAATTATCTTGAGATTGTAGCAAGGTAACAGAAACTATAGCAGATATCAAGAGTCTCTGCTGGTCATTTCTTGAAATAAAAACTAGAAACCTAATAAACAATTCACAGTAATTAAAGAACTAGCGATCCAAGTAATTCATGAAAAACTATGCACATAAATTTGTTTTGGCAACTATTTCAAGAACTGGTGATCCAAGTAATTCTAGAAAAACTAAGATTAATTACCATAGCCAAGAATAGCAGCATATAAATCATCAATATTAGCCATCAGTGGCATGGGTTCACATTCTTAATTGGAAAATTAATCTTGATTAGCACAAAAGAATGCATCACTACACGAGACCAGTGAAAATAATAAATCTCATGCAATGCAATACATATTGTTTCGAAAAGAAAGAATCAGAAGAATTATGAATCTGTAATCAACTTCTTTTGCGATTCAACGGTAACAAGTTAAACCTCTATGCAAACTACACTAGAGATTGGTAACAATGTCCTGGACAAAACAATCTTGACATAGAAAGCTTTTCCAAAATTGAACAATGAAATCTTTTTTTCATAACAAAAACACTCGTTTTCCACACAACACTATCAATAGTCCATGTAAACGATCGAGTCATACACCATAGTTTCAATGATACTGCTAGGGAAATTCTTCAATATGTTTTCTATAGAGGTATTTAAAATTTAGGTCAACAAACAGCAGACAGACCGTGAAAATGTAACATTTATATACCGTAAACACATATGGGTAATTAGCACATAACGTCCTTACCTTTTACTATTATTGTGGAAAACATCACTTTTTTTAATTTTTTTTGAGCATTTCCACATTTTATTGCACAAAATATCATTTTTATCTATTTTCCCAATTAAAAGCTGGGAAATGACGAATATAATCTTCTATTTAAATAAAAAAGAAAAAGAAAGAACAAACTGCAATCATAGTCCCAAAATTTTTTAAAAAGTATAAATGAGTTCCAAAAAAATTTGTTAAAAGGGTAATTAACACGTGTGTCCCTTGTTCGTGATATTTCGCAAGTGTGCAGATGGTTACAAGTAATAAAGTGGATTTATCAAATCCGAATATCGTTCCACAGAGACTTCTATTTACTATAAATTTTTAAACTAACCTAACTTCAATTAAAATAGTAACGAATGATCAAATCAAATTTTGCTTTCTAAACGAAATTCTAATAAATAAAATAAAAAATTCAAATTAAAACTGTAGATAAGATTATGTGATCGGATAGTTAGGATTTTTGATTTCACTTAGATTATTTAATATACATTTAGTTCCAAGTCATTCAACAATTTTTCATACATGCCACGATCGAATTAATCTGATATAGTTAGTGATCTCTCTCAAGCAATACTAATCCTATTCATATGCCCGAACTTACTATATCTCTATATAAATTCACACAAATATAAATGTATTTATCTATAGGAATTCTATAAGCGAGATGCCTCAACAGTCAGGTCGTCAATGCGAGCCTTCAATTCTCCTTTTTCCTTATTAGTAGCTTCAAAGGATGACGAAGCAATCATTTGAAGATTATCAGAGTTTTCAACTCGCTTCGTCAGAGCGTTCACCTTAGCTTTGGAAAGATGGGTTTCCTTCTTCAGTTCATCATTTTCTTTGAAAAGTACTTCCACCTTCAACTCTGCTTCGGCTTACTTCAACTTGGAGTCCTCATTGGCAGAAGATGCCTCAGCCCTGGCTTTGGTTAGGGCAGCTTTAGCGCTTGGGCCCTTTGGAGATACTCTTTATTGAGGCCTAATAGTCACCTCGCTTCCATTTGGGTATTTAGAAAGAAGCCTCGAGAACGAGACTGGAGGGCGAGCCCAGCAGCCACCATGTCAACCGCGTCGCAGGTCTCAACATACAAGGCGTACTTATCAATCCAATACTTATGTTGGATCCTCGCAGCCCCCTAGACCTTAGCAGGAAACATCTCCATCACTGTGGGGGCGATTTCATCCGACCTCGCACCCAAGAAGTTTTGGGCCTTTTCTTCAGAGGGGACACTCCTCACCTCTTTCCTCTTTCTCACCAAACTGGCCCCCTCATCAATTGCCTCATCTGCATCCACAACCTTCACGAAGGAAATGGTTAGTCAAGAATGGGTCGTCGAAGTGACTCTCCGATGGTAGTATGGCGTTTGGGAGAAGGATCGGGCTCAATATTCTTTGATAATACCAACTTCCTCTTGGGGGCATCTCCAGGGAGCCGTAACCTCATTTTCCTTCTCTTTTTCCCATTGCTTAGCTAAAGGGGGTGGTGGGTTCATCTTTGAGAGATGAGCTAGCTCGTCACACTGATTTTTGTAGGAAGAAGAGCCGACATTCAAGGGCTTCTTCTGTGTCTCCCCCTGACTTCTTAGCTGGAGCAGGCTAGGCTTCACGTTCTCCTTTTTGTCATGTTGCCCTGCAAACAAGATAAACATTTAAGAAAACTGTAGAAAAAAGCAGTCGTGAGTAAAGGAGCGAACCATCCTATTTTACCTTTAGTGGCCATTAGTTGGTGTGTAATAAAGATGTTCTGCTTGCCAAGAATGTTCTTAAAATACATCTTCTCCGAAGGCAGCTCGTATATTGCCTAGATGATGGCCCACTCAGATGGTTCGAGCTTGAACCAGTTAACTGCAGCTGCATAAAGTTTGTGTTAGACGTGCAACAAAGGGGAGTAAACATAACAAAGAAACATCACATTAAATGAAGGCTCGACTCACTATACTCGTGGTATTGGGTCGACACGGTGATCTCTAGGATCACATCTCCTTCCATCGTCTGCCAGCGACTCCTAACCCAAAACCAAGACGACTTCCAATTCTTGATAGAGGTTGGGGTCCCCCAGATGAAAGGAGAGTGTGGGCCCTAGGGGTTCATACAGTACCACCCCTTACAATCACTCCCCCCACTAGAGGCGCGAGTTTGAAAGAGAGTCTGGAAAACACGTGGGAGCATATCTTCGCTAAGAATGATCTCCTTCCAATTAAGGAAGGCCCATGCTAACTGGCTCCATGCATTTGACACTAATTTGGTGGGGGCTAGGTTATATTACCTAATGATATACCTAAAAAAAGATGTAGAGGCACTTTCATTCTCCCACCCAGAATCGCCTCGCTCACTGCCACTCACCCTTCCCTAGGGAAACAGGCTCTCTCCTCAAGGTTCGACACCAACATCTCAATATTATCCATGATCCTGAACATCTCCCCCTAAAACTCTCAAGCTCACTCTCTTTTATATCAGTTGGTAACAAGGAGGCCCCCCCACACCCAATGCTATAGTCTATAGGGCCCTTGGCATCATCCATGCACTATGAGGGCCCCCCATTGCCTCCATGATCTGTTCAGTAGGAATCATTGGAGGAATGCCTGCCTCGGCATAGATTAACGCTATGTTTATCCCATAAGACCCCTTAGGTACGTTCTTTTTCGAAGAAGAAGCCATCTAATTCAATAGATGAAAGAAATACTTCAACAATAACGTATACTTACGAAAACTCTAGAAACAAGATATGGCACGCGTTAAAATAAGAAAGAACGGAGTTGTTCGCCGGAGACAGCAGGAAGATATTGGGATAAGTGGGAGTATATTCAGCACCCAAGGTTTATGATTCTCGTACAGTGAAGAAAAAGGGAAAAAGTAGGTTTTCAGCCCTTTATATATGCATAATAAATGAATCCCTACCGTTGGATCTTCTTCCACTCTAATCTGGGCCATCCACCTGTAGTCTCATCTATCACGTTAAAACCAAAAAGAACTTGATAAAAATTCAAATCAAGGGCCCATATGAAATCGTGTTGCACACGCACCATAAATTTGTGTAAGCCCCGCCAAATGTGAAATATCATCATCATTGTGCATTAAATGCACAAGTGGGTCGAGCCTTAGAAATTGCCGCTCCACCCAACTGTTTTTATTGGGAATCAACGTGTCCTTCAAATCATGAGAGCACGCCACTTGGCGAGCTCCAGTTACTAAAGAGGCTCGACATATGCTCCAAGGGCCTCTCCTAGAATCATTCAGTCTTATCATAGGCTTTAGCTACTAAAGAAGCTCGACATATGCTACAAGGGTCTCGCCTAGCATCTTTCAGCCTTATTACAGGCTTTAGCCACTAAAGAGACTCGACATATGCTCCAAGGGCCTCGCCTAGCATCTTTCAGCCTTATCACAGGCTTCAGCTACTAAAGAGGCTGACATATGCTCCAGATACCTCGCCTAGCATCTCACAGCCTTATTACAAGCTTCAGCCACTAAAGAGGCTCGACATATGCTCCAGGGGCCTTACCTAGCAGCTTACAACTTTATCATAGACTTCAGCCACTAAATAGGCTCGACATATGCTCCAGGGGCTCACCTAGCATCTTTCAGCCTTATCACAGGTTTCAGCCACTAAAAAGGCTCGACATATGCTCCAAGGGCCTCGATTCGCATCTTTCAGCCTTATAGGCTTCAGCTGCTAAAGAGGCTCGACATATGCTCCAAGGGCCTCGCCTCACGTCTTTCAACCTTTTCGCAGGTCTAAGCTATCAAAAAGGCTCAACATTCGATCCAAGTTTTTCTACCAACTCGAAAGTCAACGCATCATATGAATAATCATACCTGGACTTCATGGAGTGTTGTTACGCCTTGAAAGGTTAGGACCCACGAAAGGACACAATTAGCCTACGTGGTAAATAGTTTGGGGGCCTATGCCTTATACGTTGGCATAGGGCAACCTAAATGCCTACGGGCGAACCGATCTAGGAGCAAGTGAACCGACTCTCCCACATGAAACACTTGGACAGACACCTTTGCAGGCAGACCCCATTGACAGAACTGGCCAGGATGAAGCAGTAGCAAGATCTCGAGTAGATCCCACACAATATGAGTCGACAAGATTACTCACTACCACTGCCGCGCCGCCATCCCGTTTGGTCAAATCTAAAAGTACGGGCTAGGCTTTATAGACACAAAAAGGGGTGATAGCATTTACGGCAAGGATTGGTTGATGTATTTGACAAGGGAAGTCATTCGGAGGCCACGTATGCTACCATCCAATGGATTCCATTCATTTCGTCCAAGTATAAAAGTTCACACTTAGTGCTATTCGAGGATAATGCAAGTTTAGACTCTCAAAGCTATATCTTTGCCATATACTTGTTCTCTCCCAAGCCGACCCCTTTCTATTTATTGGAGGCTCATGTTCAAAGCTCTCCCACACTTTAAATCATTTCTCCAATTGACTAGACCATCGGAGTAAGCGCGACCTACCCCATCCCCTCAAGAGAAGGTCCGTGTGATCAACGGTTCGTTCAAGTGTGGAGGAATCTAGCTTGCGTGGGCGTGAGAGGTTTTGGGATTCGTTGGCCACATCATTGGTATATTTTTTTGGTCAACATATTTAATCCATTAAAAAGTCAATATTCTTGTAAAAGACTATTTTGCCCTTATTTATTTAAAATAAATAAGAAAAGGAAAAGAAAATGATAAGTAATAAAAAGTAATTAGCAAAAAGAATTCTTTCACTGCACTGCACCGCACCCCCAATCCCGCCCTAGCACGACACCACCACAATTGTCGGCAACACACCACTGTCGATATCATTTCAGGAGATTGAAAGCTCTTTCGAAAAATCACGAATGGAATTCAAGAAAATTAGAATCCCATCTCTTATTTAATCGAATAACGCGAAGTATTATACCATTACCGACATCATCTGCAGTTGTAATGGCCTCCACCATCACCACTCATCGATATTCAATTGTGGTGTGAGTCTTGTAATGAGTGATAATTGAACATTTTATTTGCAACCTTCATAAAATAGAATTTTTATTTTATTTTATTGAATGCCCAAATCTTTATATATGTAAATGCATCATATATAGATATAGGGATGGAAAAGGGACGAGTCGGGGATGGATTGGACATTCTCATCCCTTGTCCTATCAAATATTTTTGTCACCTTACCCCGCCCACTAAACCAAATTAAGGCATGGTGAGACCCCTACCTTGTTTCTTGTCCCGTTTATATTTATTATATTGGTGAAAATTATTAATTTTTATTTTAATTTGTTAAGAACAATCCATGTTCCCTTTAAAAAAGACCGTAGTTCTTTTATTTTTGTTTAATAAAAACTTAAATTTGAAATGAACTTTAAATGAATCGAGTAGTAGAGTGGGGTCATGTTTCTCGAACTCATCACATCCTTGTCCCGTTCGGAGCAATATGATATGGAGCAATGATATGAACCTAATAATTGTTAATAAATATTAGATTGAAACAATAGTTGACCACAATATTTAACTTTGACTAATTTAGAAAATATCAAAATAGTAACTTTATAATTTTAATATAAAATACAATTATAACAATAA